>VKON01002218.1:0-10323 GCA_009741485.1 Malurus cyaneus samueli
CAGTCCTTAAGAACTTGCTGGATGATCCCAGGAGGGTTTTTTCAAAGTGGAAGAAGTTAGACCTTTCACTTTTCCAAAGAGATGTACAAATTTCAAGTTTGAATASTGCTGAAGGGATGAGTACATTCTACTGCACTGGACACATCATAAGAGGAATTCTTTACTCTGGAAAGCTTGTGATCTAAGATGTATTGAAGATAAAGATTTTTTTATTTAAAAATAAAAAATAAAAGTGTCAATTGCTGTTATCCCACCGGAAGGGAAGCTCCTGGCCCTGCTGGGTGCTCAGTGCCCTGAGTGACTGCAGCCAGATTTTCCACATTCCATTTTCCAATGGGGCATGAAGCAGCTGTGCCCTGGGGGATGACCTCCTCCAGCCCAGCTCCCCCAGCCCAGTTCCTCCATCCCATCTCCTCCATCCCAGCTCCTCCATCCCATCCTGTCCCAGCTCCTCCATCCCATCCTGTCCCAGCTCCTCCATCCCATCCTGTCCTAGCTCTGCCATCTCATCTCGTCCCAGCTCCACCATCCCATCTCAGCTGCACTATCCCGTCCAGTCCCAGCTCCATAGTCCAGTCCCACCTCCACCATCCCAGCTCTGCCTTCCCATTGCAGCTCCTCCATCCCATCCCAGCTCCACCATCCCCTCTCAGCTCCATTATTGCATCCCAGCTCCACCATCCCATCTCAGCTCCATTGTCCCATCCCAGCTCTGCCATCACATCCCACCTCTGCCATCTCATCCCATCCCAGCTCCTCCATCACATTCCACGTCCTCTATTTCATCCCATCCCAGCTCCTCCATCCTATCCCAGCTCCTCCATGATTCTGGGGTGAAGGACCCAGCAGAGCACAGAATGGCGGAGCAGGAGCAGGGAATTCAGCGGGAAGCACGGAGCGTGTCCGGCACGGAGCAGAGCCGGGCTGGGGATGGCTGGGGTGGGATGTGGAGCATCTCCAACACCTTCATCCCACCCAAGATCCTGGGAATGGGGTTGGGAGGGGACATTTCCTGGGAATGTAATTCTCCTTAGGAGTATTTTTTTAATTTTTCTGTCCCTCCACTTTTTTTTTGGGGTGGGGATTTCCTTCTTCTCCCCCATTATTTTTGTTTTCGGGATTTCTTTCTTTTCCCCTCAATTTTTTTGGGGGGAATTTCCTTCTTCCCCTTGGTTTTTTTTTTTTTTCTTTTTCTTTTTTTCGTTTTTTCCCTTGTTTTTTTTTTTTTTTTGTTTCTTGTTCCCCTCATGTTTTGGGATTTCCTTTTTCCCCCATTATTTTTTCGGGGATTTCTTCCTTCCCCTCATTTTTCGGGAATTTCTTTTCCCCCCCCATTTATTTTTTTCAGATTTCCCTTTCCCCCATATTCTTTTTGGGATTCTCTTTCCCCGTTTTTGGGGGGATTTCCTTTTCCCTCAATTTTTTTTTTTTTTTGGGATTTTTTTTTTTTTTTTTTTTTTTTTTTTTTTTTTTTTTTTTTTTTTTTTTTTTTTTTTTTTTTTTTTTTTTTTTTTCCCCCATTAATTTTTTCACACATTTCTCTCTTCCCCCAATTATTTTTTTCGGGATTTCCTTTTTCCTCCCAATTTTTTGGGGGGAATTCCTTTTTTCCCCTCATTTTCGATTTTCACTTCTTTTCCTACCATTATTTTCTTCACAATTCTTCTTCCCCCATTATTTTTTTCGCAATTTCCTTCTTTTCCCCCATTATTTTTTTCACAATTCCCTTTTTTCCCCCATCATTATTTTTCCCCTTCCCCGCTCCTCTCCCCGCTCTGTTTATTATTATAATTCTATTATTGTTGGATTTATTCAGATGACTCGATGAGCCCCTGGCGGGATGGCCCCCCCGGGGGGGACGCGGTGATTTTGGGGTGTCCGGGGGGTGCCTCTCTCACATCCTCTGGCGCTCTGCGGTGCCGTACTCACTGGAGCGCGGCGCCATGCCCAGGTACTGCCGCAGGAACTCGCTGAACCTCTTCTGGTTGTTCCACTTGCGCGCCGATTTGCGCACGCCGATGAATCCCCCGTACCGCTTCTGCACCCCTTTGGCCGCCGCCCGCCGCCGCGGCGCCGGCGAACGTCTCGGGCTCGCGGGCTCGGGGTCGAGGCTGCGGCGTTGGGGCCGGAGAGGAGCCGCGGCCCGGGACGGGGACGGGGACCGGGGTGGGAGCGGAGCCGGGCCAGGGCTCGGAGGCGAGGGCAGCGGGCCGCGAGCGTCACTCGTGCGGTGGCCCGCGCACAGCCTTCCCAGGTTGGCCCTGGGGCACCCTTGCCTTACGCACTCAGGATGCAGATTTCTGGAGGGGGAAATGGGGTGTTACAGGAGGGGAGGTGGGGAACGAGAGGGGAATTTGGTGGGTGGGTGGGGGTTGGGTGAGGTGGGGTGGGGGATCTCTGAGAGCATCGACAAAGCCACAATTGTGACACAAATCAAGGGTTGGGTTGGGTTGGTGGGTTGGGTTGGGTTGGATCTCTGAGAGCATCGACGAAGCCACAATTGTGACCCAAATCATTGGAGGGTTGCTGGTTGGATGGGGGTGGTTGGTGGATTGGGCTGGGAGGATCTCTGAGAAGCATCGCACAAAAGCCGCGATTGTGCCCCAATCATGAAGGGATTGGGTTGGCTTGGATTGGGTTGGCTTGGATTGGGTTGGATCTCCAAGAGCATCGATAAAGCCAGATATTCCCAGGATTGGGGCCTAAATCATGGAATCATCGTTGGGTTGGGTTGGAGTGGGAGATGATCTTGAGCAGCTCGACAAAAACCACGATTGTGTACCCAAATCACAGATCATGGGTTGGCGTGTGGTTGGGGTTGGAGGGAACCAAGGCGTCATACAAACCCAGGATGCTGTGACCAATCGATGGAAGGGTTGGATGGGTTTGGTTGGGTTGGGTTGGGGGAATCTCTTGGGCAATCGACACAGCCACACTTGTTGACACAAATCATGGGAAGGGTTGGGTTGGGTTGGGAGGGATCTCTGAGAGCATCGACAAAGCCACAATTGTGACACAAATCATGGAAGGGTTGGGCTGGGCTGGGTTGGCTTGGATTGGGTTGGATCTCCAAGAGCATCGATAAAGCCAGATATTCCCAGGATTGTATCCCAAATTGTGGAATTGTGATTGGGTTGGGTTGGGTTAGCAATTGGACATTGCGAGTGAAGGGATCTCTGAGAGATCGACGAAGCAACATTGTGACCCAAATCACAGTCACTGAATGGTTGGGTTGGGTTGGGTTGGGTGGGATTGGGTTGGCAGGGGTCTCTGAGCACGCATCGACAAGCCAGGCATTTGATGACCCAATCATGGAGGGTGGGTGGGGCTGGGTGGGTTGTATTGTTGGATCTCCAAGAGCATCGATAAAGCCAGGTATTCCCAGGATTGGGGTCTAAATTGTGGAATCACCGTTGGGTTGGGTTGGAGTGGGAGTGATCTCTGAGAGCATCGACAAACCCAAGATTGTGACCCAAATCAACAGAATCATGGAGAATGCGTGTTTGGCGTTGGGGGACACCCGCAAGAGGCAGTATCAAACCAGGATTGTGACCAAATCGTGGAAGGGGTGATGGGTTGGGAGGATCTCCAAGGGCATTATCAAATCCAGATTCCCCACGATTGTGACCATCATGAGGTTGGGTTGGGTTGGGTTGGGTTGGTTAGGGGTTGGGATCTCTGAGAGCATCGACAAAGCCACAATTGTGACACAAATCCATGGAAGGGTTGGGCTGGGCTGGGTTGGCTTGGATTGGGTTGGCTTGGATTGGGTTGGCTTGGATCTCCAAGAGCATTGATAAAGCCAGATATTCCCAGGATTTGGGTCTCAATTGGAAATCACCGTGGATTGGGTTGGGAGGATCTCCCAAGAGCATCCGACAAAGCCCGATTGCTGATCCCCAAATCCACAGAATCATGGGATGGTTGGTGTGGTTGGGAGGGAACCCCAAGAGCGTCATCAAACCCAGGATTGTGACCCAAATCGTGGAAGGGTTGGATGGGTTGGGAGGGATCTCCAAGAGCATCATCAAATCCAGATTCCCCATGATTGTGACCCAAATCATCATTGCGTTGGGTTGGGTTGGATTGGGTTGGGAGAGATCTCCGAGAGCATCAACAAAGCCACGATTGTGCCCTAAATCATGGAAGGGTTGGGCTGCTGGGCCTGGGTTGGGTTGGGTTGAGAGGGATCTCCGAGAGCATACAACAAAGCCATGATTGTGCCCAAATCATGGAAGGTTGGGCTGGGCTGGCTGGGTTGGGTTGGGTTGGGTTGGGAGGCACCCTGAAGAGGATCTCTGTGCACCGACAAAGCCACAGTTGTGTCCCAATCACAGATCTTCAGGGATGGGTGGGTTGGGTTGGGAGGGAACTCCAAGAGCGTCATCAAACCCAGGATTGTGACCCAAATCGTGGAAGGGTTGGGTTGGGTTGGGAGGGATCTCTGAGAGCATCGAGAAAGCCACAATTGTGACACAAATCAAGGGTTGGGTTGGGTTGGGTTGGATCTCTGAGAGCATCGACAAAACCAGGTATTCCCAGGATTGGGGTCTAAATTGTGGAAGGGTTGGGTTCAGAGTGACCTCCAAGGTCATTATCAAATCCAGATTCCCTACGATTGTGACCCAAATCATGGAAGGGTTGGGCTGGGCTGGAGGTACTTTGTGTTACTTCAAATCCAGGGTCCAAATCAATCAGTTTGTGCCTTGTTTGATTCAAATCCAGGTTTGATGCCCCAAAATCATGGACTGGTTGGATGGTTGGGAGGGTTCGCAAGGTCATCGTTCAAATTCCAGGATTCCCCAGGATGTGTGTCCTCGAATTCGTGGATGGTTGGGATTGGGTTGGGTTGGTTGGGTTGCGGGTTGGAGAGAGCATCTCTGAGCGACATCACAAAGCAAATTGTGACACAATCTGGAAGGGTTGGGCTGGGCTGGGTTGGGTTGGGAGGGTCTCTGAGAGCATCACAAAGCCACGTCTGACCCCAATTCATGACAGGTTGGGCGACCACAACCCACAACATGGTGGTAGAGATCTCTGAGAGCATCGACAAAACCAAGATTGTGACCCAAATCATGGAAGGGTTGGATGGGTTCAGAGTGATCTCCCAGGTCATCGTCAAATCCAGATATTCCCAGGAATGTGCCCTGAATCGTGAAATCGTGGTTTGGTTGTGTTAGGAGTGATCTCTGAGAGCATCAACAAACCCAGATATTCCTGGGATTGTGCCCCAAATTGTGGAATCATCGTTGGGTTGGGTTGGATCTCCAGGGTCATCATCAAATCCACGTTTGTGCCCCAAATCATGGAAGGGTGGCATGGGTTGGGAAGGATCTCCAATAGCATCGACAAAGCCAGGTATTCCCAGGATTGGGGTCTAAATCTTGGAATCAGGGTAGGGTTGGGTTGGGAAGGATCTCGCGTATATTGTGCACCATTATCCCCAGGATTGTGCCCCAAATTGTGGAATCAGGGTTGGGTTGGGTTGGATCTCAGAGAGCATCGACAAACCCAGATATTCCCAGGACTGTATTCCCAAAATTGCTGGAATTGGATTGGGTTGGGAGAATCTCCGGTCATTTGTCAAATCAGGTTTGTGTCCCAAATCATGGAGTGATGGAATCGGTCGGGAGGGATCTCCAAGATCATCGACAAATCCAGGTACCCCCGGGACTGAGCCCCAAATAATGAAATTGTGGAATTGTGAAGTCTTGGAATTGGAATCCATGGAATGGTTGGGTTGGCAGAGACCTCCAAGGTCATTGTCAAATCCAGGTTTGTGCCCCAAATCATGGAATCATTCAATGGTATGGTTGGGAGGACTTCCAAGTCAGCATCAAACCAATATTCCGGATATGATGCCAAATTCAGGATCATGGATTGGGCTGGATTGGAGGGATTCTCCAGATATTACTCAATTTTGGGTTGGCCTTGAATCATGGATGTTGCGGTTGGGAGTGATTCCAAGTCATCATCAAATCCAGGTTTGTGCCCCAAATCGAAGGGTTGGGGGGAGGATTTCCAAGAGCCTCATCAAGCCGATATTCCCAGGATTTGGGCCTAAATCATTGGATGGTTGGGTGAGTTGGGAGTCTCCAAGGTCATTATCAATCCAGATATCCAGGATTGTGATCCCAAATCACCGGATGGTTGGGTTTTAGGTGGGTCGTCCTCATCATCATCAACCCAGCGCCAGTATTCCTAGGTTGAGCCCAATGATCATGGATTGCAGCTGTTGGAATCATGGAATGGTTGGTTGGGTCAGGAGGGACCTCCAAGAGCATCATCAAATCCAGACTTGTGCTCCAAATCTTGGAATGGCTGGGCTGGGAAGGATTCCAGGTCAGATCCCCAGATATTCCAGGACTGTGCCCAAATCTGGATCATTTAATCTTGGAATCCTGGATGGTTGGCTTGGGTTCAGGGAGGGACCTCCAAGAGATCATCATCCGACTTGTGCTCCAATCTTGGATGGCTAGGGCTTGGGTGGGAGGATCTCCTAAGGTCAGACATCAACCAGATTTCCAGGACTTTGTGTCCCAAATCATGGATCAGGATTGGGTTGGGTTGGATGGGTCTCAAGGCATCGGTCAATCCAGGTTTGTGCCCGCATTCATGCGAGTGATGGAATCGGGTTGGGAGGATCTCCGATCTCACAAATCAGGTACCCCGGATTGAGCCAAATTACATCATGGAATTGTGAATCTATGGACTTGGCTCCTGGATAGGTTGGGTGGGGATCTCCAGAACATTCTCATTCTCAACCCGGTTTGCGCCCCAAATGTTGGATCATTCAATGACACAGATTGGGTTGGGAGGGATCTCCAAGGTCACCATCAAACCCAGATATTCCCAGGATTGTGCCCCAAATCAGGGAATCACGGTTGGGTTGGGTTGGATCTCTAAGAGCATCAACAAACCCAGATATTCAGATGGGCCTAAATCTGGAGATATCGTTGGGTTGCGGTGGGTCAGGAGGGATTCCAAGTTCATCATTCCATCCGAATTGTGCCCCAAATCATGGAATGGTTGGGTTGCTTTGGGAGGGATCTCCAAGGTCATCATCAACCCCAGGTATTTCCAGGTTCATTTGTGCCCAATTCATGGACTCGTGGATGGTTTGGGTGGTTATGTTCATACTTGGGGGAACCCAAGGTCTCTTCAAACCAGGATTGTGTCCTGAATCGTGGAATGGTTGGGTTGGGTGGGACCTCCAAGGTCATCATGATCCCATCTTGCTTGGTTATTCCCACCTCCAGCCCCAACCTTGAAAACGCCCATGAATGTTCGAGTCATCAGCTCCCTGGGCCCCACCGGGATGTCCCCTCCCACCCATTCTTGGGATGTCCCTCCAACCATTCCCAGGATTCGCACCAGGGTGTGGTCCTCCTCTTCCCAGGGATGTCCTCCAACCCCATTCCAGGATCGCCACAGGGTGAATGGTCCCATTTCCTCATTCCAGGAAATGTCCTCCAACCCATTTCAGGATCCCAGGGTTGAAGGTCATTCCTTTCCCAGAAATGTCCCTCCACCCCTTCCAGGGATCACAGGGGTGATCGGTCCCTCCTCATTCAGGAAATGTCCCTCCACCCCTTTCCAGATCCAGGGGTGAAGTTCCTCTTCTTCCCAGGAAATGTTCCCTCCACCCCTTCGCGGATCCAGGTTGATGGTCCCATCTTATTGCCAGGAAATTGTCCCTCCACCCCCTCCAGGATCCCACAGGGGTGAAGGTCCCTGAAGGTTCCCAATCTCCATTCCCAGGAAATGTCCCTCCCACCCCCATTCCCAGGATCCCACAGGGGTGATGGTCCCATCCTCATTCCCAGGAAATGTCCCTCCCACCCCATTCCCAGGATCCCACAGGGGTGAAGGTCCCATCTCCATCCCAGGAAATGTCCCCTCCCAACCCCATTCCCAGGATCTTGGGTGGGATGAAGTGTTGGAGATGCTCCACATTCCCACCCCAGCCATCCCCAGCCCGCTTCTGCTCCGTGCCCGACCACGCTCCGTGCTCTCCGCTGAATTCCCTGCTCCTGCTCCGCCATTCTGTGCTCTGCTGGTCCTTCACCCAGAATCTGGAGGAGCTGGATAGGATGGAGGAGCTGGGATGGGATGAAATAGAGGACGTGGAATGTGATGGAGGAGCTGGATGGGTGAGATGCAGACGGTGGGATGTGATTGGCAGAGCTGGGATGGGACAATGGAGTGAGATGGGATGGTGGAGCTGGGATGCATAATGGAGCTGAGAGGGGATGGTGGAGCTGGGATGGGATGGAGGAAGCTGCAATGGGAAGGCAGAGCTGGATGGTGGAGGTGGGACTGGACTATGGAGCTGGGACTGGACGGGATAGTGCAGCTGAGATGGGATGGTGGAGCTGGGACGAGATGATGATGGCAGAGCTAGGACAGGATGGGAAGCTGGACAGGATGGGCATGGAGAGCTGGACAGGATGGTGGAGGAGCTGGGACGGGATGGCAGAGCTGGGATGGGTCCTCCTGATGATCCCATGGCCAGTCCCAGTGCCTGGAATGGTCCCTCCCGGGGCCGGATTTGCTCCGGCCGCACTTCCCGAGGTTTCTCCAGCCTGGGATGTTCCTCTGGAGCAGGAGGACCCTGAGGGCTCCCCTGACCCCTCCCAGCTCCGCGGCGTTTCTGAGGGTGCTCCCACCAAAGATTTCCAGGCCCTCCAGATGTGACTCTGGGTTTTCCGCCCCAGGATTGGCCCTGGGTTCATCACAGGACACCGGGATGAAGGTCCAGCCTGGCCACCCGGCTGCAGGAACCACAGGAGTGGTCAAGGGTGGCTTCCCTCCGCTCATCCCTGTCGGCCACTCCCAGTGACCACCCTGTCCTCCATGCCCTCAGGAAAGCTCCATGGGATGGAGAAGCTCTGAGGAATGGAGAGGGAAACACTCCGAGGGATGGAGATAGGGAAAGCTCCGCAGGACAGAGATGGGGAAAGCTCCAAGGGATGGAGAAGGGGACGCTCCGCAGGGATGGAGACAGAAAAGCTCCATGGGATGGAGACAGGAAAGCTCCACAGAACAGAGATGGGGAAAGCTCCACAGGACGGAGAAGGGGACACTCCGCAGGGATGGAGACAGAAAAGTTCCATGGTACAGAGGCAGGAAAGCTCTGCAGGACAGAGACGCTCCGTGGGATGGAGATGGAGACCTCCACGGGATGGAGGCAGGAAAGCTCTGAGGGATGGAGACGCAGATGCTCTGCGGGATGGACATGCTCCATGGGATGGAGATGGAAAAGCTCCGTGGGATGGAGACAGGGAAAGCTCCACAGGACGGAGATGCTCTGTGGGATGGAGATGGAAGCACTCCATGGGACAGAGGTGGACATGCTCCGTCCTCTGGCACTGCTCTGAGGATTCACATGGAGCTTTCCAGATCCTCCTCCGAGGCTGCAGTGACCTCTGGCTCCTCCAGGCCTGGGAATGGCCGCCCCTCGCCGAGTCCCCTCATCACCGGTGTCCTCTGGGTCCCTCAGCACCCATGAGTCCATCCCACCTGTTTGGGTCCCATCCCTCTCCAGAAACAAATCCGGGTATGGACCCAGTCCCGCTGTGGGGTTTTGGTGCCACCAAACCCACTCCGTTTGGGTCCCACCCCTTTGTCCATGTCCTGCTGTGGGGTTTTGGTGTCACCAACACCACCCATTGTGTCCCATCCCTTTTCCAGGCCAAATCTGGGCATGGCCCCATCTCTACTGTAGGGTTTTGGTGCCACCAACCCCACCCCATTTGGGTCCCATCCCTTTCCAAGATCCCAACCCGGTGTCCAAAAAATCCATCCAGGAGAAGATCAGGGGAGAACCGAACCCCAGAAATTCCAGGAGGAGCTGTGGGTGGAAGGCCAGTGTGTCCTACACTTGGAATCGTCCCCATCCTGGTGTCTCCTTTGGGGTGGGGTCATTCAGAACCCCAAAGTTTTTGGGGACATTTGGGGTTTCCAGGCCTCTCTCGTCACCTTGGCCAACAGGAGGTGCCACCAGCCCCAGCCCCAACACTCATGGCTGCTGCTTTGCCAGCTCCTCCCACCCTCGAGGGGTTCCTCAGACAGAACCCAAGAAAAGGAGAATTGTCCCCAAAGGAGGGGGGAATGAGGCTTTTGTAGGATGGAGCCGTATGGAGACACTGAGGGCTCCCATGTGCAGCTGAGGTCTCCCTGGGCATCTCCGAGCTCCTCCCCAGGCACCTCCAAGCTCCTCTCCTGGCACACCTCCGAGTTCCTCTCCCAGCCACAATCCTCTCCGGTCTCTTCCAGGGCAGGAGGAGACTCCATGTGCCACCAACCATCCCAGTCCTCTCC
>VKON01002221.1:11310-37420 GCA_009741485.1 Malurus cyaneus samueli
TATCATTAATAAGTTGCAGGAACTCTCTGTCACACCCTCTATATGACAAAACCCTCTGCGTGCTCTGTAGCATTACAATAATATCTACCCTAGTAATCTGTAAACCATCATCTGAATCATGTTCACAACAATATTGTCCTACTGTTGCACACTACATTAATTTCGTAAACACAGCACTGCTTTAAATCCCATGCTTTAATATTGTGGCTTATACGTTTAGCCTCTACAATAAGAAGTGTAAGGAATTGGCTGCCCTATCTCCACAGACAAGCAGGCATTAAAAACATCAAACATGAATTAGTATAATGGCTATTCAGACAAACCAAAGTATCTTGACAATAAAAATAACCTCTTCAAGTGAAAATTGTTAAAAATGATTCCATCAGTCCCCACTCAAAGAATTGAGATGACAGTGTGAGCACTTATTCCTCACACCTTCTACCACTGAAACACCCTCAAATATTCTGTCTTTTTTAATGGATACCTATGCTCTTAAACTTCCAGACAGTAGGAAGTAAAATCTCATTTTATACAACCCTATACAGCCTTATAAAAAAAAAAAAAAAAAAAAGAACCAAACCAGGTTATACTTCATTCATAACTTTGATATACAACCACCCTGGTTCTGCAGTCCTATAACAACTGAATTTAATTCCAACTAAATTAAACTTAAATTCAAATCCTATTAAAAAGCTCTCAGGCAGATGCTACAGTTGATAAGCCTAATATGGAGCACAGGAGAAATTAAAGCTTCTTCTCCTTCCTCCTCAAAGTCACTGCTTAATGAAATAATACTTCTGGCAGCTATTGAAGACATCTATGGCAAGTAATAGTTCTGAGTTACAGCTCCACATAAAGCTTTCACATCTTTATTCTTTCAAGCAGCCAGAGGTGGTTAACTCCTTCCTGGCCACCTTGTAAAGAACAAAGAGGCATTCTAGTATTTTTAAAAACTTTTAGATTTAACCAAGATTAGCTTTTAGTTCATAGGAATCACAGAAATTCTAAACTGAAACAAATATAACTAAAAAAGGCCTTGCAGCATAAAAGACACTCTAATTTAAAGGGCTAGTGCTGAATTCCAAGAATGGCTGCAAATCCAAGACATTTTTTATACCATTTTATTAAAGTGTTGTTATTGCAGTTTATAGAACAGTCATCAGGCTTATTGTAAGCCTTTGGCAACAACAGTTGAAATTAATAATTTTAGCCCCTCTTCTCTTATGATGCTGATTTTAATAGCTATCATCTTTTAGATTTTTGTCCAAGATCAAGCTTTTATTCATGTTTATTTCTACAGTACTGGCCCAGTATTAATGTTTAATTAATTCAAAACATGAAAGCAAATGGAGAGACTGATTCATGAATAAAGGGAGAGGTCATGGGCATTTCCCATGGGGTCTCTCAAATTCATAGAGGACGCAGCCTCCTTTTATCCCAATTTCCCGGCCGCGGTTCCCTCTTTCTTTCCCCATTGGCTGAGGTACTTGAAAGTTACAGGCTCCCTGAAACGCCTGATGAAACCCCCCTTCTATCATAAAATTCCCCCCCCCCCCCCTTCAGTTTACATCTCTGTGTCTCTGCTCTGGTAGTTTATTTACATAGTCATAGATAAGTCAATCAGTGGAATTCCTATGGAAATCCTTCCCATTGTTTCTTTTTTTTCTCCCAGTATCAGCCTTAAGCCTTATCTCACCCCAGAGCCCAGAGTCAGAGTTTGTTTGTAAAGACATTTCCTTCTCCTTTCAGTAGCTATAAAAGTGATATGGATACCTGTAAAAGCTTTCCATGGTTGTATTCATAGTAATTTGTACAGTGAGATGAAAAAACAAACCTTGTACTTGCCTGATCACCTCTTAATAGAATGGAAACTCATCCATGTTCAAAAGAAACAGAAACCCAGTATGATTTGGCTAACTGCAAGGTGGAGGCAGACTTTTAATGTATTAACAAGATGCTGTTTTTCTAAGACTATGACATAGTTCATAGTATAAAAGTTATAACTCATGTCGTTTGCATTTTGGTCATTCAGGAATTTGAATGTGAAATCAATATTGCAATGTGGAAGTTAAAAGTGTCTCTTTCCTCAAGCTGTTAAGGACACTTAGAATTCTCCAATTTATTAACTTCCTTGCATGTAGGGTAATAACAGCTGAGTCCTTGGCTCTGTCCTAATCACTGGGGCTCCCTGTACAAAATGTAGGAAGGAATTACTTCTTTGGATAGCTTTTATTTTCCTCTTGTTTTCCCTTACATTTGGAAAAAAGATCTCAAACAGAATAAACCCAAGCTTGCAGCTGGCTGCACAGTCAAGAAAGTGATAATGTTTTTCAAAAACCTGCCAAAAGGCTAAACAATGTTATAGTGGGTTTTGGATATATTCTTTAAACTGCACAAAAAAAAAAAAAAAAAAAACCAGGGAAAAAAAAAAAAGGGGAAGAAAAAAAAATTTTTTTTTTTTAAAAAAAAATAAAGTCCCTTCGAGTTATTTAGAATTATTTCCACTCTCTCTACAGGACTCTTCATTAAGAGGCTACCATGCTAAGACACTAGCAGTACTGGAGTTTACGAATGGAGAAATGAAGGATTTTTTTTTTTGTAAGTCAGGTTTTTGTTTCAGAAGTGCTCAGTTTAATTCTGTAGAAAGTACAAATTTACTCCTCTTCAACAGTTTTCTGTATTTGTAATACAATACACTTAACTGACATATCTACAGACACAATACTGATTTTAAATAAATTACATGTTTTTCATTATTTGAATTTTAAAAAGCTACATAATTCTGTGTCTGCTTAGCAGTAGATACCTACACTGCTGTTTTTGACCACCTTGTTAAAATACATCTGCAAGGAATGTTATTATGCAAATATCCCAGTGTATATTTGTCAAAGTCTTCAAAGAATATTTGCAAATTTTGATCTCTATGAACATTCGACTTAACATGCACAAGATCTACTTAAGAGTCATCTGACAACAAACTTTTCGCATCCTATTCCCCAATATTTGTTAAGTCCTTCGAGTATTTAGCATCTCTATTTCAACGTGCTCTTTTTTGCACAAGGGACTGCATTTCATTTAAAAGGCTACCATTCTTTAGTCTGACTTAGCTCAGTACTCGCGGAGTACTGTATGGGAGAAAAATGAGGGATTTTTTTTTGTTCGTGAGTTATTCTAATAAACCTCTCAGGCAATGAAAGGCCAGTAGCTACAAGTAAGGGCCACAGCTATTGACTCATGTTACACTTAGATCACATTTAGATATCCTTTGCCACTTTTATTCTGTATATTCATGGGATATAACATTGTAATATTATGAGATAAAATGCTCTCATTGTAATTCTGTTCCCAGTGCAGGTCCTTAATGTCCAGAACCTATTCAAGACAGTGTAGGGAAGGAGATGGTACTGTAACTAGCTAAACTGTTCGTGAAGTTCAGCATATGAAAAACAGCAAAATAACATAACAAAGGTGTCTGATACAAACAGATATTCATGAGGTGGGGAAGAATAACTGAAACATTATCTTCAGTCAAAAGAATGAAGAAACACAGGTATAGTTTAAAAACACTTGTACAAGACAAAAGTATGTGAAATAGCTTCCTAGGCAGGGAAGTTTTTCCCAGAAGTACCTCACCTCTTTGGAAATCTGTTTGGAAATGAAGAAATAAGAAGAAAGGTCACAGGCATTGGCTTAATAGATTAGAAAAAATTATGGAGAGAACCTAAACATCACCCAAGCTCTAGTTGAGAATAAAGCATGGAAGTTGGACATAATTCTTTAGTGATGAAACATCTTACTTAACTCTGTATATTGGACTTCATTTTATAAATTAATGTGATTATTCTACATATACTTAAACAAAATCTGAGTTCCCTTTAAGAGAAGTGATCCTTTTAAGAATATTATGCCGAATGAATTTTTATATGGCCGCTGTATTCAAATTTAGAAGTGTCTAATAACAAATCTTTGGTTACTTAGAAGACAATGATTGACATCTGGAGGGGAAAATTGAGAGTGATAGTTAATATTAGAAGCAGCAAAGAGGTGGGAAATTAAGATTCATTTTCCATTTGGACTTTTGACTGAAGCAGGCAGTGCAGTGACTACTTCCCAGCTTCCTGCAACCAGCAGAGCAGCAGATGCAGGGAAGTGAGAAAGCCAAAGGCTGGCAGTTGATTGGCTGTCCCCCACAACCAAGGGGTTTTTCAATAGCCTAAAACAAAGCATATGAGTGATACAGAGATGTGATCCCTTTATGTGATCCTTATTGATGTATTTCAGTTTTATGCTTATCCACTGATAACCAGTGCTTTCATTGGCAAGTGATGGGAATAAGCCAAGGGCACAGAGTTAAAGTTCTATTAATTACTATTGTTGCTTTACCAAGTATACATTTTTCCTTTTTCACATATGAAGCAACTTTGCTTTACTGAAGACATCGATTTATTAATTGATGTCACATCAGCAATTGTACCTGGAAGGTTTTGAAAGAGAGCATTAGATGGATGTTGGAAGTGACACTCAGCTCATTAACCCTGTGAGGCTGCTGAATTGCAGAACAGATCTCCTGCTGGTCAAGCTTCTGCCTCACAACTTTGAATTAGGGCCAAGTGATCATACAGTTAGAGATTTTTGTGTTGCATGTTTCACTGTAATCAAGTTAAGATTTTCTGCATCTCCATTAATTACTACCTTATGTGATGCCCCTGGATTTGGCAGAAAGCTTTCCATTGTCTTATGTGGATTTTGGATTGCACAAATGGAAGTCAGTGTGTTACCGGGAAAGATAATGCTGTCTATTGACACCATGAAAGCCTTCCTAGAACTGCATGTACACCAAACTCAGTTTAAAATAAAAAAATCTCCTTTTGCTAATTGCTTTTAGCCTTATGCATGTTTATCCCCATTCCTACAAACATTTGTGCAGTGTGATTTGGTCTGCTCAGGGGCCTGAACGATGCCCAGTCCCTGGACAAGCTGACACATAAATACTAAAGGGAAGATGAGAAGCTGGAAGAGGCAGGGGAGAGCAGCAGCTGGAAGAGGGAATGAGTTATGTCCCAGAATCAAAGCTGGAAGCACTCTCTGGGCACAGCAGCAGTTCAGCAGGATCTGAGTGCTTTATCTTCTCTGGCACTTCCAGCTCTCACTTGCTGCTGTCCTAAATTTCCCTGAGATCCACTGAAAAGTACTCAAATGTATTCTGAGGTATGCACAACGGCAGTGCATTCTCAGCTTGGTGGAATCAGCCCTCAGGAGCCACCCCTGCTCTCAGTGCATTGTTGACAAACAAAGTTGTTACTTTATCAGGTCTAGTATGCCAACATGTCATAATTCTGTCTAACCTTCAGAAATTAGAAAAGGTTGCAATTATACCCTTATAAAGTCACTTTTGAATTGACTAATTAATCATTCATTGCCTGTGGCACTAATAAGTCATTAGTTGTGTAGTGGCTCATTATAAGGTGCAATATGTAAAAGGGCTCATTTATGCAGCTCCTTTCTGAATGTCGATTAGGTTATTTATAGATAATGCGTGCTTGTTATGATCAGTTATGACTTACATCTCTGTGAATGTGTTTTTTAGCTGAAATGCAGCAAGGCAAAGGCTTATTTAACACATCTTTACAGTTAAATGTTGTAAAAGAAGCTGTTAATTCAATATCTCTTTCAATACTTTATCCTCCAGAGAAAGGAATTTTGTCTTGCTACATTGAAATCTGTTCCCATTTGCTCTTTAGTTTTGTTTTTCAATTGCTGTTCCATCTACTTGAGTTATTCATTCTTCCTGAAGGAACTCTGCAACATAAAACTAAAGTATAATACATGGTGTAAACAGACTTTAGTGCAAGAGTGCAGTTAAGTAGCATTATTCCAGTTTTATATGCTAATGTTCAAAAATACAATATGAAGTCAAAGTTACTGGATATATTATCCTGTGTTTTGAAAATGCTGTCTGAATTTAAAAGAGCTATTAATTAAACCCCCCCAAAAAAAAAGAGGATAGATGAAAAAAAAATAAGATGGTAGCTAAAATTGCTATGTGTCTGCCTGTTTACTAATTAGAGTTCACTGAGATAATGTTTAATTGTTCCTTCTTAATTTTTGTCTCAGAAACAGAATTTGCAGTTTAAACAATTTAAAGCATACATTTCTCTCTAAAATGAACATAAGTAAAATGTAAAAAACACACCAACTCTTCTTTACTTTAAAAAGCCTGCAGTAGATTTTATCCCAATACACATACACAGAAATCCCCTATCCCTACTGATTTAGATCATCTCTTGGGACACCATTTTGCACCTCTAGGATAGTTGCTATGGCTTCAGCCAAAATCCCAGTCCTGTTAGCTAGTTGCAATGAAACACCCGATTTGATATATCCAGCCTCTTGTGGTTCAGTGACTTCCACACTCAGGCTGCCATGAAGAGGAAAAAGATGGCGGAAAGGAGGGAGGAGGAGGAAGCAGAAATCTAAGAGGATTCCTGTTCTTATTCTGAAGAGAAAAAAAAAAAGATGTGGGGGAACTCCACCTGATTGTTCTTTCAGAAAGCAGCTTCGCAAGTTGGGAAAGTATCCAGAAGCCAAATAGGAGTAAAAGATGCTGGTGCAAAAGTGGTATGGAACACCTCTGAGCAGGAATACTGGTTATGGAGAAACCAAGGACAATGTTTAATATATCTAGGAGTACTGCTTTTCATTCAGTCTTCATTGTGCTCAGATCAGAACTGTGCTATCTTGAGAGATTTGAGCCTCATGAGAGCTGTTTGGGACTTAACAGTCCTAAAAAAGAATTAATGGTACCCTTCCTGTAAAAGGTAAAACACAATGTGTATCTGTGAAAAGAATTCACGGATTTGCCAGGATGATATATAACTACGTAAGAAAAAGTTATGTTCTTAAATGCAGCTGACAGACACTAAGGGTTCTTTGTTCCTTTTCCACTAAAGTGAGGGATAACACCTCCAGAAATAAGGAGCAGGATGAGGTTCTGCTTTTTCTTGCATTGTCCCACCATGGAAATTACCTTAGCAAAGAATAGTCACCTAAATAGTTCTACAAGGCTGGGTAAGTGAGCCAGACAAGTATTGTGCATGAGCAAATCCCACCCTCATCACTGTATTCTTTCTCTTCAAAGCAGTGAGGAAACAAAGAGCCATTTATAACATCAGCATTACTTTATGGGAAGTTCCTACCCTGTGACTCTGCTAATGCACATTGCAGGCAGCTGTTGACAGCTTGCTTTGATAGTCACATAGGGTAAAAGGCCTCAGCCCCTGTGAATCAATATCTTACCATTTGTTCAGAGGCATCAAAGCCCTCCATGCCATAGAGAAATTGCTCCAAGAGCTTGCTGTTGCTGGGCTCCAGCAAGGTATGAAAGGCACACTTAACCCTACCCAATAAAAGAGACTGCCTTAAGCATGGAAGGAAAATTTAACAGTAAAGTAATCCAGTGAATGTAGTCATGGCAATTAATCACAAGCTTATGATATAGAAGTGTTAAAATGGCTTCTGTCTTAGGACCCGAGTTAGTTTCTGGGTTATCCCACAGAAGGGAAGATAATATGTTTTGATAATTATGTAGTAGTCAGCCTCAACTCTCCCTCGTAGAAATGCACTTGTGAGCATTTTTATGTGAATTAATAAAAGAATGTAAACTTCAATGGTCTGTATATAAAATTACTAAATCAAAAGCACTGTTTAAAAATCAAAGGAAAAATATTTCCTACTGCAGTTAAATTAAACTCAATTGGAACCTATTCAGTCACCTTCATAACTATTTAAATGGTGATTGTGCAATACTTACATGATCAAAGTTAATGTAATATTTATGCAATCAAAGTTAATGTTAAGACATATAATGATTTTACAAGATGAGCTGTGAATATAAATGAAAAATTAACATAATTATTAAAGATCATAATATTTGCATAGAGAAAAATGTTTTTTCAATAGTAATGGTTTGTCTCATTATTTCTAAGAAGATTCCATATCTTATTTATTTTATGAGGAAGCTTCCATATGTCAGCTTATGATTTTACTTTTTTTGACTTAATTTTTGAAATAGTAACAGTAAAAAGGGTGTGAGTTTCTTTTTAACAGAATCATATTTAAGTGGACAATTCTGTCTTTGGTGGTCTCCGTTCATATCTTGAGTCCAATCCACCTGTGCTATTAAACTGAACAGGAACAAAACAGGCTTCTTAATTGTCCTCTTGCCTTTTTATACTCTGTGTTGATGCATTTTATGGAGTTGCCTTGTCTGAGTGAAAAAAAGGGAGGCAAAAAGCCTGAGGGAGCTGTGTGCAACTTCCCCAGAGCCAAGGTCCATGGTGGATCTTCCTCTCCCTGAGCTCTGGGCAGATTCTTGCTCAGCTCCTGAGGCAGCAGCCACAAGGGAGGGCTGAGCTCCTCCCGTCACAGCCAAGCATGAAGGTCCCCTGTCACCCAGCAAACAGAGAAGAGATGTCACTGTGCCCAGCTTGTCACGCCTGCAGAAAAGGGGAGGAATTTTTCATATGATGTTCTCCTCTCTTGCACTCACATGTCAAAGAAATATAATCAGGCTTCTCTTGGTTTTGAAATATGAACTGGGGAGAAGCCACAAATGTGAAATCTCATTGAATGAAAACTTTGCAAAGATTTTGTGAGATTTAGAATATCGGAGTAATAAGTGTTTGTGTTCCTTTGTAGGAAGCTCAGAGACTGTTTATCCATTCTCAATTAGTGGTTGTAGAAGAACAATTTAAATTTTCTTCATTATTTCTATTAATTATGCTCTAGCTCTTCTAATTGCCTTTTGGATTTGTCCCAAAAGCCTACTTTTTAAACATCCCAAACATCCTCCACCAGTACTAGAATTATTAATATCTGAGGTCTCTCAAAACCTGACCAAATATCAAAGAAAGAGATGTTTGCCTGAGTTGTTGTGGGCTTAAGCATTCAGTACAAAAAGGATCTCTGCTCATGATTTCACATCACAGACAGAAACAATTATTAACTGTGAATATTTTAAATCAGGATTTGTGTAGAACTTAGGTGGCTTTGTGACTGAAATAAGTGACATGCTTCAAAAGTAGCAGCCATTGACATAGACTTTGTATTTCATGCTTAGAGAATGAATTCTTAATAGTGAGTTCCCATGAAGGCAGACACATAATGTGTCGTATTTAAAGATGTTTGATAATGGGAAGGTGATAATGGGATCTTAAATTCCATGGATCGGTTGATGGGGTTTATACATATATATAACTATGTAGATAACACAGTGTTTTCTCATCATTTGTACCTATAATACTACCAGCAAACTTTCTGCTCATGCATTTGTAATGCTACTTATGTATATTACAGTATTATAGTGACAATGATTCTACTGTGCTCAGGCAAAAGAAATAACAAGAGGCTGTTCTATAACTGTATAATTTATGAATACCAAAGTTATTTCCAGAGATTCTTTGTCCTCATGCAAATTATTTATTTTGTGCCTACTTACGTGTTAACCTTTCTGAAATTAAATTGGAAATTTTATGGAATGCCTTTACAGCCTGACTATCATGTACCAGCTGTCTCAGTCAGCTGGCTCGTCAGTCAATACAGACTGCAAATCACAACTATATTTGATCTTGATTGGGAAGCTATTTTGGGATTTGTGCCAGTGAACATTGAACAAGTTGTACTGAAGAGATCATAGCCTTTGTAAGTGGTGAAGTGAAGACCACAGAAATAATCTTTCAGCTACCACAAATGCATGCCTGGTTTTAAAAAAAAAAAAAAAAAAAAAGAAAAAAAAGAAATTTTAAAAAAGGAAGCGCAGCCAAAAAGGCTTTCAAGGAAAAATTCCTGTAACCAAATCTGAACCTATTTTTTCTCCAAAACATACTGGTCTCCTCTTTCTTTTCCTCCTCCTCCAATTTTTTCTTCCTTTTTTTTTACTCGCTTTTCCCAGATGTCTCCAAGCTCTTGCTGGCCAGCCACTGTCCTACACCATGCAGACTGGACACAGTCTCCTTCTTTTTTAGCCAAAAATCTCTGGCAAAAAATAGTTATTTATTCTTAGGGAAATCATTCATCACAGGTAGCTGCTATCACATCACTGTAGGATTTTAATTCACATTAGAAGCTTTGAGAGTTTTAGGTATTATTTCTTCCTTTTGACTAATTTACTAAGTATACACTAAGGGAGGCGGGGGAAGGTGAGGGGAGGAGGGGGGGAGAAGGGGCGGGAGAGGGGAGGGCGGGAGGGGGGGGGGGGAAGGGGGTGGGGATTAATTTCATATTACAGATCTTCTGTTAAGGTCTATTTACCATAGCAAACTGTTTTTTTCCTGGAGGAATTGGTTTGAGAGGAATTCTTTTTTCAAAATGAAAACATTTAAAATCATTACAGTGGTTTTTTCTTACACATACATTCTCCCCAGTTAAAGGGCTCAGTTTATGCCTCGATGGCTAAAACACCCTGTTCCTGTAGCCTTGACAAGGACAGTCACTGTGTCATAGTGTATTTTGTTGCTGGGCCATGTTTTTGACCCCCATAAACATTACAAATATCCCTGGGGCTTTAGGACTCTTCAAACGTACAGAGTTACCCAGCCTCATTTATCCCCCAGCTGGTTCTCGCATGCTTTCAGCAGACTTTTCCAATATGCACTTTCATGATTTCATCCATAACCTAAAGGTACATCCCATAAGTACCTGCCAACCTGCCTTGCTATTTTCCTTCAAGTCACAAATTCTGCCTTTGCTGCAATGCTTACACAACCCCTGACAAAACTGTTGTCACTCACACTGACTAACGCTACCTCGGCGTGCCTTTGCAGTCTCTGTCTGCCTGCACTTGCTGATGAGCTGTCTTAAATCTAAATTGCCTGCTGCTGTTCTTCTGTTTGCACAGTCCCTAGTGCAGTGCACACAGGAGCCCTGCCTGTGCTGCTTCGAGGTTTTATACCTACAAGGAAAAACAGTATGAAAGTACCTAGCACTTGGATTATCTTGCTAATAAGGGAAACAGAAGGAGGTATTATTGTAACAACACCATTTTCTTCTTGAATGATATCATTGTTCTTTCTTTTCTGGGCCTGTTTGAAGAAAATCTCATTTTACCTTGAAGCAAATGAATTATTTTTCTTCAGAAGTTTGTCTATAGATAGGATTTGTCACAAAAACTGTTTTACTTACATACTTCCATCTTCAGATTTTAATTCAAAAATTTAGTGTAGTGCTTTGGGGGTTATGAAATATGGCATAATACATGGTCTTTGATCTCTGTTTTCTCTGGGAGAAAAAATAGGAGGAAAGAGGGAGAGCAGTATTCACTGTGGAGATGTGCGTGTCTTCCTCATTTCCAAAATATCATGCACTGAATCTCTGCTCCACATGTCTCTCAGGAAGCTGCTCGTTGATGGCACTTGCCCAAGCTGCTTTCCTCATTGCTGAACTCGCAGTGCTCTTGCACCTTGGCTTGGTTTCAACTATGTCAGTTAAATCAGAAAGAGGGAGAGTCAGGCCAACAACAAAACCACCTTTCCTGGAGAGATATGATGTTGACCCAGAAATAAC
This sequence comes from Malurus cyaneus samueli, assembly GCA_009741485.1. NCBI lineage: Eukaryota > Metazoa > Chordata > Aves > Passeriformes > Maluridae > Malurus > Malurus cyaneus. Next base: position 22,870 of record VKON01002221.1, read on the forward strand.
ACTCAGCTGCCAGAACACCATTGCTACATTCAATTCAGTTTTAATAGAGGGAGAATGATCTAGTGGTAGCTGTGCACATTCAGTCACTGTTGTGTCTCCTGCTGTCATGGTGTGTGCTTACGAGAAGATTTGAATAAGGAAAAGGAAAAATTATGTGCACTATATTAAATGTTCTGCTTTCTACTCTGAAAAATAGTATTGTGAAACCTTTAATCACTGACAAACATCATTCTCTTATTATTAATAATCCATATGGAAAGTAGATTGCTTGCAGTACAATTTTTTCTGACTTATTTTAACTATGCATTCTAATGCATTTGGGTATAATAATAAAAATAATGCTTTGGTCTGCAAAAATGCAAATATTGGAGCACATTATAGTCAAGGATTTTACAGCAAAGGTTCAGAATAGATTCAAAAAGTAAAGGATGTGCCTTTTTATTCAAGGTTTACTTAAACAAAATTCTTCAAGTTGGCAACAAACTTCTATTGCAGGTAGTTTTTTTAACGTTATTATTGTCACAGTTGTGTGAGGTGTCAATAAGCTTTTCATCGTATCTATTATATATGAAAAATACACAGAAATTACTTCAAATCCTAAATGTAGTAAACATAAATAAGATAAGAAAGAAAATTATTCAATCACAAAGGTTCATATTTTTCTTTTGTAGCCCATTGGTACTAGGTAGTATTTCAAAAACATTTGTCTTTGGTTTAACCTCATTTTCAGTAATATCAGCTTAGTTCATAACCTTGCCCAAGATGCAAATGAAGAGGAAAAATTATAAATTCAAAGCTCAACAGAGTTTAATTGGCTATTTTGGTATTTGTATCTCCTAAGAAGCCATCAGCTCAAATTTTTATGCTAATCAAGAAGCGCGTTTTCCATTTGTTAAATTATTAACCTACACAAAACTTATATTAAGTCAATGAAAATTTACAACTTGAGTATCCGTCTTGTCAGCAGTCCAGTTTAATGCAGAAAAAAAAAAATAAAGATAAAAAAACGTTAAGTCATATAGAAGTCTGAGTGAAAATCACTTATGTAAATATTTAATGGAATACTCTTCTTCTCAGCCAATGGCCAAAAGTGGAAAATGCCAAGTCCTTCCTAAAGATGATTCTTTCTTCTTTATTATTCACAAACTGTGTGACACCATTAAGTCAATGTTTGTGTGCTCACAACATGTATGCATAGTTTTCTTTTTAATTTATACAAGAAGAAAAGGAGTTTCTTTAATTTTCTCTTAAAGCTCCATCTTTGATAGGACACTGCAGCACATCTGACTGCAATGTGCATAAATTGATAAACATGTTGCTCTGGGATTTTCATATCACCAGCTAAAAGGAAATGTGTACCTGTTCTGTATGTTCATAGAGTTTAATTTGAACCTGAACAGTAAGAATATATTTAATAGTCTGCTTCAATCATTCTGTGTCGTTATGTATTACTAAAGATCTCAGAATTTGTCAAATACATTCATTAAACATGACACTTGCGAGGACGGAGTAGGGTTTTTCTTGTACTAGATTTCCATTGGGAACAGCATATTTCATGGTGAATTTTTCTTGAAGTGATAGCAGTGTTGAGCTATTTTAAAATATATTTCCCATTTTTCTACAGTGCTTATAATGATTGGAGACTAATGCAAATGTCACTCCCCATAAAACTGAACTTTTAATGAGAGGAAATTAACTGATTCAGTATTGTTAATAATGTAATTTTAAAAGTCTTTAAAATGCTGATTCAAAAAAATGTTTCATTAGGAGTCTATTTAACACACATAGCTCTAATCTTCCTACATGAGATTTCTAAATTGTCTAAGTATACTCTCTAAAACATTTAGTATTCCACCTTCTTTGAGAAAAAAAAAAGGCAAAGACATTTATATAGGCTACATCAACAGTATTTTGCTTTGCTTCCATCAAAGCACATATGTCTACCACATATTCTGTATCATTAAAGTGAATAGTAACATATATTTTTATAGGTTATGCATATGCTGTACCAGATCAAATTTGTGAATTGCAAAATATTTTCACAGATCAGTTTTTTTTCCTTTAGCACTAGGGTATTCACAGTTGGACATTATTAGTGAGGGAAATGCACCATGAAGTGAAAGCTGCATAATTGTTAAGAATTTTGTCATTTCAGAAATCACACTCAGGTGGCTTCATGATGTTTTGTGCTGGTTCTGGGTAGGATAGCAGTATTCAGGGTATACAGCCTTCGAAAGATTGATTTTCTATGTCTGGCTGTCATACCATGGATCAGCACTTTTGTTGTCAGTCCTTATCTGAGAGGAGGAAGATAAATGAGACAAATAAGCATGAATGACGAGAGGGGAAAATCCCACAGGAATACTTCCAGCAGATAACATATTGTCATTAGAACCCATGGTTTAACTATCAGGCTAGGTTTGTGCAAAAACTGCATCTGTTTAATGTCCCAAAAACCTCAACACTTTCTGATAAGCATGCTGATTCTCCCTGGTAATCAATATACCATTGAGAAATAACAGCCTAGCAGGGGTACATGACTAATAGTACCAATCCACGGCTGTTGCAGACTGTGAATTTTTCTATAATAGCTGATAATTCTGCGTATCTGGAGACCAAGAATGATGTTTAACAAAACACACTAACTTTTTATGGCATTTTCCTATAGTGCAGGCATCTCATAATTTTACAGGGAAGTAAAAAAAATAATTAATAATAACTTAATGATAAGAACTAATCAAGTAATATATTAATTAATTTTATTCCATTTCCCATGGTAATATCTGCAGCTCGTTTATATTTGATTTACATGAAGTATAAATGAACCTTAAGGGCTGTATTAATTAAATAATGTGAGGAACTTTAAAAATCAGAAAAAAAAACAACAACCAACATATATGATTACGAGTAAAAAGTGACTTCATCTCAGTCTTTTCCTATTTCTTCCTATATTGTCAGGTTTCTGTATATTTGGGGTTAGGACACAAAAATGACAGGCACAAAAATTCAAAATTTGGATCCTCTAATCCTTACTCTTCTGTAAAAAAAGGTTCTCCAGAACCTTCAGTTCTGGTGCTGGACAGGTTTTAAAGTTACTGAACACCTTTTTCCTAATTCCCAGTGATATTTATACACTGGAAAATCCCCTTGTGTCTTCTTCTAGAATGGTGCCATAAGAAGGATTCTCATGCTGACTTCCTCTCCCAAGCCCTTCTCGTACATAGAATATTTGCCTAGTAATTGGGTTATCTTTTCTTAAACCTTTGCTTCGCCCAGGTGGGCAGAGGACCTAAACCAAACTACTCCACATCTAAATTAGTCTCTACCCACAGGGCTAAAAGGCAGTAGAAGCTGGCACACTTCCAGTTTTCTTTCAAAATTCTATACATTTTATAATTATATTTTTGCAGTCTTTTAAGGATGATCCAACCCAGCAACATTTGTGCGATATCATCTTATCTGCATTTCCACTGAGGCTATTGCCAGACAATTTGGCACCAAAGCCATCAAAACAAGCCATGTGTAGGGCTTGTAGTCACAGAAACGTGGCTACATGGGAGTTTTGCTGGTAGATATTTAAGTGCCAGAGCTGGAATGGTGTTTTTAATGTATGCACTTTGCACTTTGTTGTCAAAATGACATTTGGGTTCTAAGCTGCTGTGCAAATCTTAACATTATAGTGGTAATCTTAACCTGAATCCATTTTTCCATGCCATTGTAAGTTCTTAATATTTACAAAGAGCTAATAAAGGAAGCAACTGAAGTGACAATATATTAAAGCCTTGTTTGTTCTCTTTAGAGCCCATTATACTGTTAAAAATCTCTCTATGACAAAAGCAATTGTCAGAATCAATTAGCACTATTTTTATTTCTCTTTTAACCCACCATGCATGCTCCCTCTGGATTTAGGTGTTTCCAATAGACATACACAAAGGAAATTACTCTGTTTAACAAATTCCTTTGTAGTGCTTTGTACAATTCATTTCTCCCTGGAATAAGACCAAATTCCTGGCAGCTTTCATTTCAGAAATAAAGCACTTTCATAATATTTGTTACTGCTCTTGAAGAAGCAGCATCCACAACCATAGTTCTTGAAGCATTTCTGGAATCAAGATTACTGAAAATTCTTCTCAGTTTTCATCAGCTTTGTTAGGTGACTTAAAATGCTTCTGAAAATAAAAAGCATATCAACAGTTCCACCTGAACTCAAATGCTATGAAATACAAAAAAATCTGTTAGAATACTCACATATTTTAAGGGGAAAAAAATCTAATCTGAATTATGGGGGGAGGATTATGTCAAACTTGTAGTGGAAGTAAGTTATTGGTAAAAGAAAGTATGACTAACCAATGACTTCTTAATAGTTTTTAAAATTCTGTAATGAAGTTTACACCTGTGAAAAAGTTTTGCTGAGCCAAGAATGGTGGTAACAGCTGGATAATACACACGTGCCTTCACATGGGCCATACACCTTCACCAGGGCCACCGCAGAGCCCTCTTATGCTCAATAGTAGAGGTGTCACCCTAAGGCAAATTTTGTCCTCAAGCTGGATCTCTGTTCTCTGAGTGAATGCACCCAAGCCAGAGCCAGACCCAGCTCTGGGAATCTGTGGTCAATTATAAGACATTTGCTAATGTTCAGAGCAGAGATCTTATTTCAGTAATTATTTTGTATTAGTATCTAAATGCAATTACCCATTCATTTCAGACTATTTCTAAACCAAGATGTACAATTAGAGTTATAAAAATAGTCTTCTGATGCTCTACTAAAGTCTTAAAATTAAGTGCTCTAGAAGCAAGTTGCAAAATTATTGATAATCCATGTACCTGGCCACATGAGGGTCACTGTACTATATTCATTATTTAAGGAGTACTGCTATCCTACATAAGCTTGTACACTGAGCTTGTAGTACCTGCCTGGTGGAGAGTTTACCTATTCCAATAATCAGAACACAGAAAACTTGGGGAGAGGAATTGGCTTACCAAACCAGCAGTGGCTTAGTCTTATTTGTATAGTGAAGAATTCACTGTTCTGCCAGTGTAGTTCAGCATGCTCAGATCATTAAATATCATCAGGTAAGCCAAGTAATTATGCAATGCTTATGCCGCAAATATCAAGCCATGTGTGACTGGTCTCTGAGGCTGTGCTGCTATTAAATTTGTTTTCAGAATCTTGAGAATGGTCTATAGTGTTCAGCAGATAGAAGCCACTCTTCTTAGTGCTTTATCTCATATATCTGTGGGTGTCCCTCACATCACAGAAGAAGGTAAACAAATCAAGCCCTGGGGATTATACAGGCCAGGCACTCTAGCATAGGATGTCTACTCTTGATTCTCTACCTGCCAGTCTCTCCCTCTGTCCTAGTTCCTCATCCTTGTTGCATAAAGACAAGTTGTTATCAATAGTCATTGTTGAGTGATGTATTCACTTTTCTTTGTACAGACCACACTGAATATAGCATTCTTCAATAGGAAAACATTGATTTTTGTGTAAATAAGATGTTCCCAGTATGTTCTGTTATAGTTCATAATGTGTCTCTTGTATTGCCAGTATCAAGAAACACAAAATTTGTCAGTATTGCACAATTGATTATCTTCGAGCGGAGGTTTCATTATATTAAAAATCCTTAAGAAATAGATCTTAAGTAAACATACTTAGTATTGGTCTCTGTTGCATTTACACAGAGCTGTGGTAGTAGTATTAATGTCATCTACTCCATTCTGCAAAGTAATGGAACTGTGTTTGAATACAGTATTGATTTTTCTGGAACAGCATCAGAAATATGCTTCTGGCAACACACTGCATTCTGACACATTTTTTCTGGTGGCAAATAGTGGTGAATGCCAGTCATAATTAAAAAAAAAAATCTAGGGAAACAGTGTTTAAACATGCAATAGATCATGCTGGGTTGCCATGTACAAGCATATATTGACATTTTCAGTATCTTGTGATGATTTTTTTCCAGCTACAGATATGAAGTTAGCTAACTTAGTATCACTTGTTTTGACTAATGGCATTTACCTGAATATAGAGGGAAGCACCTGAAATACATAGTTCCTCTCAGGTTTTTCTTCCATATACTTGCAAAGAATTCACAGGCACCGTTTTTTCCATCTTTGCGGTTGCATTCTTTGTTAACATCTTAATCATTAAGTTTTTGTTGAGCTTGCCACCAAAAAGTGGGGACAACAGAAGATGGGGGCTGCTTTTTCCTGTTGTCTGTACTTCAGCACAAACATTTGACTATGCAGTGAGCCGCATCAGTACTGTAACCTAGCTGACTGCATGGCTGAACAAATACAGAGTTGACACAAGGGAAGTGTCATTACAGGAGAGATAGATCTACCTTTTGCTACAACAGTGTCTGTTTAACTTTGCAGAAAGTGTTTTAAAATAAATAAATAATCCAGTCTCATAGCTATCTTTGTCCAAGTTTGCTGCTCAGTTTTGAAGCTGAAGTCTAGAAAGTTCCTTTTGAGACTATTAACTAAGTTGAGTCTTAGCTTGTTGAAAAATGGCGGTTTTCCCCTTTTCATGGTGTCTTTCATAGTATAAACCATAATAGGTAATATTGCCAGAGTTCAAAGTTTGGGTTTTTAAAATGCTTTTACATTACTTATTCTGTAAACAGTATGCTATAGTCTTGAATCCATAGTTAATCTCAAAGCTATTCTTGTAACAGGATATGTAATGAGATCTTCTGTGAGTTTTGAAAACTGAAGAATGATCTTTAAATGGTCAACACTTTAGAGTGAAGTGTTGATGAAATAAATAATCTTTGTCACGTGTTCTTGCAATACCTATGTTTTGTGCCTGTTCATTTCAAATAGTCTGCTAGCCTTGGCTTGTCTGTACAAAAAGCTAAAAGAATGTACTGTGTGATATTGGAGAAACCAGTGTTTTCTCCAACACAACTTACTGTGGAGTGTGCTGCCATTTCAGGGCATCATAGAGTATGAAGTGTTTTTCATGACAACAAAAATAAGCATATGGAATAATGTATGCTATGTAGCTCTGTTGTCAAATAATTGCATACAGTAACTGGGGCCCTAAGCAGCTACTTGGCTAATTGACTTTGAAATTGGGTGACCTGTGCTTTTGTACTAGCTGTATTTTTCACAGACTTGTGTGTGACTAAAAGAGTTATTTGGCAATTACACAGGGTCAATTTAACTTATTTTCAGCTTCTAAATACTGTTTTCTAAATACTTTTTCAGCATCACAGTATATGTCCCTTCCATGTCAATATTTGTTCTTGTTATTTTACAAAACATTAAAGGATTTCCTGCTTTAGCAAGCCTACTACTCAGACATCCAGAGCGCTCTGCATCTAGATATAGATAGGAATTGGGTTCCTACCAGGAAAGGATTGGCTGTGCTCAGGAATAGGTGGTGTCTTGCTGTTTCAAGGCCTGGTTCTGCACCATGTCTGATTATGCACAATATTATAACACCGAGGATCTTTGTGAAGTTTTCTGGAAAAAGACACAGGTGCTCAAGCACATGGTTAAGTAATGATCCATTTTGATGAAATTTCTGTGAAAGGTGAGTGCTAAAGTCTAGATTCCCTAGTTACCACACAACTGAATGCAAATGCTATCCATGTCTCTTACAATAGATCTTAATGGGCCATCCAAGATCTGAGATAATTTTTATTGATAATTAGGTATTTGCTGACCTTAAATGTGAGATACAGCTTTGTAAAAAAGATCCTCCCTTTTTGTGCATGCCAATGAATTTTTAAAATCAGGTTGGAACAAAAGCTAGAATATGTCTATTATTGGAATGGATTGAAGGGCATTATAGGGACCTTTTCTATAACATTTGTGACTAACTTATCATCTGCAGGATTTGAGAATTAATATAATTCTGGAGCTAAATTCTTAGACAAAATAAAATAATCTGCTACTTCCCCAATATTACGTACAAAGCACTGTCTAAGCACAAAAATAAAATTAGAGTTCTTCTCTCATGCTCCTCAGTATCATCCTTAAATCCCGTATTTAAAGAATACTGCTGCTCTTGAGTGCTCATGGTAATCTTCAAATCACTTGCACTGTTGCCCTTTTCAGCCTAGAAATGACGAAATGCCAAACTCGAGAGATTTTAGTATAGCGAGTATATACAACAGTGGGTCCTTTTATGGAGCTAAGTCATGGAAGAATAGCACAAAAGCCCACCCCCAACAGGGTGTAATAAATCCAGTTTTAAAGATTTTAGGAATTAGCATATTGATAAAAAGGTTACAATGTAGGGACGACAAAGTGGTGATGCAATTCCCCCGCAGGTCAAGCCCTTCTTTCTGGACCAACCTCCACCCTTGGGTACTAGCTGTACTTGTTTTATGAAAATGTGTGTTGAGACCTATGTTCTCAAACCTTGGTTCCCAGGAAGAGCCAAGGTAGATAGGGACCGTTGTGCCCCGGGCTTGGAGCTCTGGAATGTGATTGGTCTTTTAGCTGGGGAAAGGTAGGGAAAAGTACTGGGAAGGTTACAAATATTAAAAGAAAAGCGCAAAAAATCATTCTGGCATCATTACCCCCTTTCTAGAGAGTAACAAGACTTTACCTCTGTCTAGTCTCTAACTCCCATATCTAACCACAGCTGTGTCATACAGCTGGCGTATTATGCACAAGATTTAACTACAGATATAGTTGTATGAACAGTTTCTTTTATCCAGGCCCAGTTTGGTAACCATGAAGTGTACTGAAGGTATATTCAAGGTTTAGTGAGCCTTTTGAAAGTTACCTGGTGTAGAATTTGAATTTGCTTTCAAATTCCAACCAAATGTCGTTATTATTCTTCACTCCTGAACTGCATATGAAAACAAGCGACCAATGTTAATGAGTTTTTGAAGAGTAGAGCTTTGTTTTGCAAAATTATACTAGACAAATAATGGATTTTTTCTGTAAGGCCAAAATTGCATTTGAAGCTTACTTTTCAATATGTCCAATAATCTTTAATGTGATCAAACACATGTTGCAATTACAGCCCCAAGGGAACACAGCCTATCTTTATCTAGGGGGGCAAACTTATCAGACCTCATTTCCATATCCAGAACTAATACTAAGTCTTAGAAAGCTTTTGGATACATTTTGGACTAAAGTTACATGCAAATTTTTGGGCCAAACCTGAATCATGGTTGCTAACTGTACAGATATACACGGGACAGACAAAAAACAATTCTAAATGCATGTCAATCCGCATTTGTGCTCCAGTCTCTGTAACTTCCAGTTGTGATGGTTTTGCTTAGGTCCACGTTTTTTATGGGAACCACCAAGATAGCTCCTGTGAGAAGATCTGCAACGTCTTCTCATCACTGTCCACAACAAAAGCAAGCCTCCGATGCAAAGGTGAGGCCATGCTGCTGGCAACCCTGGCCACTGGACGACTGCTGGCTCGGGCCTCGTGACTGACATATTAAGAAGAAGTCACAAGGAAAAAAGCCCTTAGCTGGGGCGGAGGGGGGGCGGGGGGGGGGCGGGGCTGAGATAAGGAGATGCTGAAAAAAGAAAATGGACGACACCCAAGGTGGGTGAGAAAGGAGGGGGGGAGGTGCTCGTGCTCCTAGCTGGAATTCCTTCAAGCTGTTGGTCTGACCATTGGAGGAAAACAAGCTGTCCTTGAGGTGATGGGTCTAAAACTGGCCCTTGGCAGGACTAAACATAGCCGTGAGGTGGTGGTCTCAGGCCTCGGAGTGGTGAATTGCACCTGAGGCAAGCTGTTAGAAACGCGAGAGTGGAATTTCTGTCCTCATGATTTGGCGGACATAACCAGCCTTCGGAGGCCTCGCTATCTCTCCTGTGTGAGAAAGGAAGAATCCCATGCCATCGTCAGCAGTGATAACTGGTCTTCCTGGAAGACCCCACACAGCCATTAGGTGGAGGCAAGATGAAGGAACCCTCCTCCTAAACAACCGAAAATCCTGGTGATAAAAACGCCTGCCCGCACAGGGAAGGTGGGAGGGGTGGGGGGAGGGATAGCGGGATGATGTCTTAATGGTCAAAAAACCCCCCTACTACATCTGGGTTAGGAAATTTTTCATGTGGTTTCTAGTAGTTTAGTAAATAAATCTATTTGCAACTTAAGTTACGCCCTTGTTTTAGAAAATCTCAAGAGCACGAAAATCTTCCTCTCATCATCCTTATTCTACAAATCCCATAACAATCTTCTGTGTTAACCTAGGTTTCTTTTCCTCTCAATGCCAGTCTGTGGAGTGGGGGGAAAGTACGTGGATGCCTTGGCATTCAGCCAGGGCTCAAACCACGATACCATTTCTTTCAGGAGCAGAGGTCTTCTTAATTCTGGAGTAATGAATTCAGGGTTCTCTGCCAGCACCTCTGGTTCAGTGAAGGGTAGTCAGGACTTGGAAATGGTTTCTTTCAAAGTTTCTAAGTCACTTATCTCTCCGTTCAGCATAGATCCAGTCCCCAGGCTAGAACAGATGGGCAGGTGTGGCTGAGTAACACGACAATTATTGGAGCTTCTGCAAAAATGCGAAATTAAAATTGTTACATACCTCTGAGCAAGTCTAATTTCTCACCTATATTGATTCAAATCATGATGAGCAACGACTTCGAACTACTAGTAAATTGAAGTTGTGAGAAGTAGGTATTGTTGTATTGGACAGCGCTGGGTGAGCAGAAGCTCCCTGCCTCTATAGCCGCCACCCCCCCGCAGCACGGGGCCACCGCTTGTATATCCCCTACTCAGGTTACACTGTTACATCATTTACCCGAAGTTCGCAAATCTCGCCTATCACATAGCCATCGACCTGTCTTGCTTTGTATTTAAGATTTTAAAGTCATTTCACATGCGCCTCACGCAACTGCCGCCAGTGTTTATCCTGGTAGTGGGCTCGGAGGAGGATGCCAGGAGGCAAGTAAATATACTCATCCCTCTTGTTGTCTGAACTTATTCACCTTTCTCTTTGAGCATGCTCTGCTGGGTCCGCTGAAGTCCTAAAACAACAACCTTGCTGGTTTGACCAAGAGCAGCGGGTTCACGCGTAAGGGCTGGTCACAGGTCCCTGCTTTATGCAATAAATCTTTTACTTCTCATTCTGCTTTGACAAACACAATCAATTTTAAGTCAGCAAATAATACACTGTCTAGCAAGCAGTTTCTAACAAGCTTACGCCTGTAACTTCTAATTCCTGCATCATTCCCCCCTTTTCTATAAACTTAGTAAATTCTTTTACTAATACAGTGATTCTTCTTCTAATTATAAACATTTTTATGATAAGGTGTCTCTAATGCTTTACCATTGCGTGCTTTTGACAAGAAGAAGTAAATCGCTATCTCTTTGTAAAATTCGCCTAATTTTAAACAAATAGAGACAAAAGATAAATGAAGCTAACACTGACTAATATAAAATAACAATCAATAGTGTGACAAAGTGTATTTAGAAACCAGTGGCATGTAGGTGAGCTACCCAAACGAGCACATCTCACCAGTCGATGATGCATCTTGGTTGCATTTTGCAGGATGCGCTTATTTCTTCTGAGGTCATGATAGTCATAGTCATAAGTTAAAGTTTTTCTTTTTCTATTTTCCTGGATTCTTTTAAAATTCAACTCAATCTTGATGCTTTACCTAAATTGTCTTTATTTGTTAAGGTCATTCCAGTTAGTATGGGCGAACAAATCTTGTGGACTAATAGTTAATTAGACTTTATCAATTGTGGGATATGCAACTGGAGCAAAATCTAGCGCAAAGTACACCTAATTACTTAACAAAATTACCAGATACGAAAATTAAATAATTCTTAGCATTTAAGAGTTATTGTATCACTATCTATCTTCCAAGAAAGCACAAACAGTCCTTAAGCCACACAACTTGAACCGAATATACACCATAGCACTATGGCTTCTTGACTGGAATCTGGATGACTTCAAAGTTGGCAAATGCTTGTCCTATCAAGGCATAATCCCGGGTCACCGTTTATTGCTTTTGACAGAATAAACCCTTGTGTGCTTCGTGAGCAAAATGAAAGGATTCAACATGACAGTTGCCAAAACCTGTATCTTTCTCTATATCACGGGCCATACTCTATGTTCGAGGTGATAGAGCACTGGTTCTCATGGTTATATCCTAGTTCAAGCGATCGGTGTGGGATAATGTAGACAGTAGCTTACGTATAGTGAGCCCCAAAGGCTGTGGCCATAGGATTGTCAAAAGGGTCTAGGTAAGAGTTTACCCGGCCCAAAAGATGACATTTTCCTTGTCTAAGATCAGGTGCATTGTCCCAAACAATCATTCTGAATTTCAGTGGGAAAAGTGGCCTTCAGTATCCTCTCTTATAATTAAGCGCGGCTGCTTGACTGTTGTCCAGAGTTATGGCCTGTTAAAAACTAAGGGCTAAGGATACATTGTTTGTGACTATAACACTAGTGCATTTATTATTAATTTTATGGTCCTATCGTTAATCTCTTCTCAGTATTGGTAAACTTTTGAACTTTGCACTGTAAACTCTTAAGATAGTAGAGAAGACTTGCGGGTTGTCTAATTTACAAAAATCATTAGTACGTGGCTAATTTATTCACTTTAATAATTATCTTGAATCAACTTTATTAAATACTCTTAATCCTGCTCAACACTGACCAGTTAAGTCTTGGTAGTGTTCTAAGGCCTCTGAAGGGCACTTGTTTTCTCACCAAGTTACCACCTTGAGGAGTGTTGGTAGGAAAAGGAGAAGCATGTGGTTGGATTTCAGAAAGCGATTGATCTGCATGTCATTAAACAGCTTGAGAGACCACCTGGGTTAGAGACAATTGTTGTTGACCTTGTTTTTATAATATGGGCAGTTTCATAAAGTTTTGGGTTTTCAGTTAGGTGGTGTAGTTTGGATTTTGGGCCTGAGTGCTGCAATAGGTTTGTAACAGGTCTACCCTATGGCATTTATTTAAATTTGAATGAAGAGCCTTGGTATACACTGGCCCAAAGACAGAACCATCAACAGCTGTATTAATTGTACGAAGTAATGCCATACAGTCTCCAATTTCACTTGACTAGTGACAAATTTCATCATGACGTTATCAAGTAGGGGTAGCTGCGACACTTATGTTGATTGCTTTTTCATAAGGCAGTCCCCCTTAACTATTTGGCATCCTATTTTGATTACCTCTACAGTCCCCGAAGCTGGCATGCCTTTTGTTTTTTTCCATTCTGTTCTTGCATAAGCCTAATTTCATGCATAAGTCCACAGTTAACAGACTTTAAACCCTTTATATCAGAATACTCCATGGATCCAAGTATACCGCCAGAACTTGAGGACAAGCGCAAATCAGATTGCTTGGCTGAGGTACCTCATCCCCCTGGATTAAATAATTATGACCGTGAGAGAAATTAACTTTCCTGGTTGAAATCTTGTGTGACTTCCATGGAATAATTATGAACTTTTTTTCACTGCTGGTATGAATGAATCCGTGCGTTCCTTTCCTTGATTTTTAATTGCGGTGAAATGTGGTTAAGAGGAGTATTGAAACATGGTCCTTCTTCCCATCTGTGGCTCCAGAGTTTTTTCGTGCAAAAGGACTTAACATATCAAATAAGCCCCAGGTTAATATTCATCGTACAGGACTATTCGTAACACTTGACTTGGGTTTCCGCGCACGTGTTTTTTCAATCTTCTTCTGAGTTGCTTGCTAAAGCCCACATAATAGCTGGTCTTATTTCTTCCCAACGGTAGATATTGCTCGTTTGTAGCTCCATACGGTCTCCCAGAATATTTTAAGAGGGGCTTATAGTTCTCTAGCTCTGGGTGGTCCGATTCGTAAAAATGCAGATGGGAGAGGATGGGTGCAGGGTAAATAGGGCTCTTGCCTTAGCTCATAATATGGTTGCTTGATTAGATGATTATATTGTTTTTCCACCTGACCACAGTGATGATGGATGGACGGGGTGTGGATTTCTAATTTAGTGGCCTCAATTGGAAGCTAATTGTTGCTGTATACGCTTGGCAATACAAGTGGCCTCATGTCGGAGGATATTGTGGCTGGATCCCCCCAGAAGCGTGGTATGTTATTTCTCGTAGGCAGAGTATCTCTTAGTTACTATCCCGGCGCTCTGCGGTTTTGGTGGGAAAGATTCGGGCCACTGAAATAGGTTATCTGTTAATACTAACAGAAGATGATACCTCCTTTTCTTGAGAGTTCTGATAGAAGAATACAATTTGCTACTACTAGTTGTCGCAGGTCCATGCCCCTTCTAATTTGACTAAGTTTTATTTTGCGAGTAATTTTGGGTTTAGTCTGGAGGCAAATGTCACATCTGCCTTGGTTATCCTGCTTGAAGTGGTATTCTTTGTAAATACCTGGCAATAATTTCTATCATTTAGGTAATTGTAATGAGCATCTACACAGTGTTATTCTGGGTCTTACCTATAATGACCACAGACAAATGAGAAGGGTATTATGATCTGTGTTTTCTGCTGATAGCCAATCTCTCTCTGATTATAGTTCCTTTTCATCTTAATTAACTTCTTATCTTCTTCTCATTGTATTTGGCTTACCTTCTAGGGAGACCTGCCCATCTTGGACATAGGCTTCTT
>VKON01002222.1:21391-33848 GCA_009741485.1 Malurus cyaneus samueli
TTAAGGTTCCCAATTCAGTGATTTGTGATGTGATCTGTATTTAGGTTCCCATTCTCTGATCTGTGATTCCCCGATTCTGTTGATTAGTGATTCTGTGATTTGGTTCCTTTCTGTGATCTGTGATTCCCCAGCTCTGTGATTTGTGATTTGTGGTTCTCTGATTTGTGGTTCTGTGTTTTGTAGTTCCCAGATTCTGTGATTTAAGGTTCCCCAATTCTCTGATCTGTGGTTCCCAGATTCAGTGACCAGGGCTGTAAATTCCCTCAGAGCCCCTGTGCTCCTGGTGGGTTCAGCACATTCCAAACCCTTTTTTGTGCAGAGGAGGAGCCGGAGAGGGGCAGATCCCAGCCTGGGAGGGAGTGTGCAGATCCCAAATGGAACATCTGCACCTCGCTCCTTCACCGCCCCCGACCCCAAACAGAAATCCAAGGATGCTGATCCAAACCCTGAAAACCTGCAGGAACCTGTTATTCAAACCAGCAATCAGCGTTCCTTCCCATCCTCGGTGTTATTTACTGCTTGTGGAAGGAGCTGCCAGCCCCTTAATTCTGTGGATATTCCTAATTATGGCTGGGGATAATACCAAGGACAATTGAAACAAAATTACAGTAATTTAAAATCAAAAAACTCCGCTATGTTTGAAACGATTAAAAGGCCGTGTGTAAATATCACCACGTTTTGATTCATTTTCCCATGAAATTTCAGCGGAATGATTTTCTGGAGCAGGAGATGTTAATAGCAACGCCGGGAAATTGAACATCAAGGTTTAACTCGGAGGCAATAAATCAGCGCGGCAAAAAGGTGAAGGGTTGCACATTATGAAAACATTTCCCAAGATAATTACAAGTTGGAGGCATGTGTTGATTGAGTGGGAAATATTATTGGCTAGACAAGGCCAGATTCACAATGGAGACAATCAGGTGAAGTGTTGCTCAGGGATTTGAAGGCTTTTGGGTCATTTTCCTAAAGTTCAGCAGCCTTTATGGCAGATTCCTTCCACAGCAAAGTTTACCCACATTTAAAAGATTCCATTCTGGAAACCCATTCCAGCCATCTCATTAAGTCTGAATAAATACCAGAATCTAATATTAATTTCATTTTCATACATCCAAATTAGAAGGCAGCAGTGAAGAAAACAACATAATCTGATTAAACAAATTAGAATCATGCTGCTAAAATTGCCCTTCAGTATTTATTTATTTTCAACTCACTAGCTAAAAAAAAAAAAAAATGCAAAATAAACCACCCCAAATTTAGGGAGTGTGTCCCTGCCCATTCTGCTGGGGGAGCCTCAGGTGATCTCAGGAATGGTTTTTGGATAATTCCTTCATGTGAGCATTGCCCATACCTTCCATCCCGGATGTGTCAAGGCCAGGTGGACATCGGGCTGGGAGCACTCTGGACACTGGGAGTCCCTGCCCTGGCATTCTGTTAATTACCTCAATTCTATGAATTTTTAAATTTTGCAATATTTATTATTGAAGTTGCTACATTGTATTATAACACGACTAAATAATCTTAGTGTTTATTATATCGAAATAATCGCATAATGTATTGAATCCATTCAGAACCATCCATCTGCCAGTCATTTACAATAAAAATACAATATGAATACATATACAATATGCCAGTCATTTAAAACGAAAATACAAATGAAAAGTGCAATAAACTTTGCCTTCATTGGAGAATTTCCACATTGGACCAATTTCCTTTCCCCAAGGATGAGGAAAAAGCAGAATTATTTCTGCCCAGAGGGTGAGGACAAGAAAACAGCCAGGGAGGTTTGGGTGCCCATGCTGGGGGTGGCACTGGGACAGGGTGGGATGGACCCGTGGACCTTGGAGGTTTTCCCAGCTCAGGATTCCCTGTCTGGAATTGCTGAATCCCGGAGTTCTCCGATGTCACTGTGATTGTTCCCCACAGCCTGAGGAGCTGGAGAACAGAAGAACAAACAGATCCTGTCCATTCTGACCCCGGCACACCCAGGGAAGGGATGACCTTGGAGGGTTTTCCAGCTCAGGATTCCCTGTCTGGAATTGCTGAATCCGGGAGCTCTCCAGGTCACTCTGATTCTCCCCAGGATCTGCAGAACAAAAGAACAAACAGATCCTGTCCATTCTGACCCCGGCACACCCAGCGAAGGGATGACCTCACCTTTGTCACAATCTGCTCCTTTTGAGGCCTCGTTGATTCAATAAGACCCTAACAGTAAATATTTATAAAACATCCCATCAAAAAAATTATAGGTTATTTAAATTTAATTTGCATTTATACTTCCAAATCGGGTTATTATATAGCAGAAATGTACTGAAATTAAATTCATAATGCACATTACAGCAATTGGAGGAAATTGTACCTTGAAGCAATTTGTATTTAAAATTCTGTCTGTGTGCTTCTTCACTTTCTCGCTGCCTGTAAATAAATTTACAAAGCATTTCCAGTGACAGCCATAGTGTTCCAGCTGCAAATTGATGTAGTTTGAAACAAAGAACAATTACCACTTAAGCAGATCCTGTGTTACACTAAATCTTAGAGCATTTGAATTCCCTGGCAAAACAAAAGGAAGCGATTTTTCTTTTCTCCTTAATCCGCAGCAGTTCTTGTCAGGTGGAAAATGTTTGGGCACGGACCCTGTGCCTGTTTGTCTTCCTGAAGAACCAGCTTTCCCAGGGGTCAGAGCACAGCCCAAGTGACAGCGTCGTAAATCCCGGCCTTGGAGCAGCAGCCGAGACTAAATCGGTCCCAAAGCTCTCCCCGAAAAACAGATCCATCAAAATGTGCTCCCTCAGCTCTGGCTCCTTGGTCACAATCAATGTCCTAGAAAATATTAAATCATAAAAGCATGGAAATTTTGAGTGGGAAGGGACCCCAATCCCACCCAGTGCCACCCTCCATGCAGGGACCCCTTCCACTGCTCCCAGGGTCCAGCCCCAATGTCCAGCCTGGCCTTGGGCACTCAGAGGGATCGGGGCACAAACCCGGGCACGAGATTGGGCAGCAGCCAATTCTGGAATGGTTCACAGAGCAGGGAACCACGGCTCTGCCAGGAAATGCCTGGAAAATCATGGATCAGAGAAAGGCTGGGATGGAGGGGACCTACAGTTCTCCCAAATCACTCTGATGTCTGGTTTTCCATGAATTTGTCCAGGTGGGAATAGCCCAGTGCATCGTGGGAGCTCTCCAGAGTCCAGGGCCAGGGACCCTCCTCTGGGGCGGGCAGGAGGTGACAGACAGGGGACACGGGGACAGACAGGGGACATGGGACAGACAGGGGACACAGTGACAGCCAGGGGACACTGTGACAGCCAGGAACATGGGACAGCAGGGGACACAGGGGACAGACAGGGTGGACTGACCAGGGAACAGGGAAACGGACAGGGACGAAGGGCACGGGACAGACACGGGGGAGGACGACAGGGGACATCGGTGACGACAGGGGACACGGGGACAGACAGGGGACACGGACAAGGGGACGGGGACAGGGACAAGGGACACCTGGGGACAGGGACGATGGGACAGACGGGACACGGTGACAGACAGGGGATCATGGGACAGAGGGGACACGGTGACAGGGGGACACGGGACAGATGGGTACAGGGAAGGACAGGGGACGGTGACAGACAGGGACTGGGACAGACAGGGGACACGGTGCAGCCAGGGACACGGTGACAGCCAGGGGACACGGTGCCCAATGGGGGACACGGTGACAGACAGGGGACACAGAGCCCGGGGCTCTCTGTAGGATTGGGATCCCCTCTCAGCCCCGGCCATGTGCAGGTACAGGATGGTCACAGCCCTGCACACAGCTCTGCACAGGAGGTGTTGGATAATCTGGTGATGTGATTTGGTTAAATCAGCCCAGCCATGTGCAGGTACAGGATGTGCCCAGAGCTCTGCACAGGGAAATGTTGGATAATCTGACAGTGGGATTTGGTTAAATCAGCCCCAGCCATGTCTGGGCTGCTCCCACAGAAAAAAAAAAACTCTCCTGGAGGCAGGGCCCCGAGTCACTGTGGGGAAAGATTCATTTAATTCCCATTTGGGACTGCCATGCCCCCCTTTATTACACCCCTTTCCCAGAGTGGTGACAGTGTGACTGTGTCCCTTCAAAGTGACCAAACCAGGCTGAGCTGATGCACTTTCTGCCTTAAGTCATTGATTTTGGGGTTCGGGTGCAAATCCCAAAGAGCTGGTTATGGGATTTATGTTCCTTCTGAACAGAAGAAATTCATACCTTACCTCAATCCTCGCAGTTCTCAGAGCAAGAGTTTTCCTTGTCACTCTGACGGTCCCGTTGTGTCCTTCTGGTGTCTCTTTAATAGTTTTGTTTAGACTTTGTTTCAGAATCACAGCAAACTCTCATACCTGAGGAAATCCCACACAGTGATGCTGCTGCTGTTGAATGTGACAAAGAGAGACAGGAAAAAGGGACAGCAGTCAATTACTCCATGTCTCAATTTGGCTGATTTTTAAAGCACGAATTCCAAGCAGAGAGGCTTTCCCTGAGCAGGAGCCCGGCCTGACAGGATCTGGGGTTTGTGGGTGTGCTCAGGATGGATCAGTCCCAGCCAAACCAAACTGCCTTCTCTGCCCTTCCAGGAAAGTGATTATTTCAGATTCCTTACGGCAGAAAATAAAGACTGAACATCAAATAATTTCTCAACCATTGTGGCCACGCTCTGCGGGGTATTGGCAGTTAAATATCGAATTGACCACCTCGGGGTCAGTAGAACACAGACCAGTTCATCTCAGCTCCTGAAATATTGAATGCAGCCAGCTGTGAAAGTGAGTAATTGCCCGTGCCCTTATTTAACGTGAGGAGTGACAAGGGAAGATGAACTCTCCGGTGGGGACCAGGGTGATCTCTCCACCATTTGCATCACCAAGAGCATCAGCTCATCCATTTTTAAGATGACAGTGAGAACGCTCAGCCCTGAGGGTTTCGGGGGGAGTTTCAGGAGCACAAGGAAAGCTCTCTCTCGATGAGTTGGGTTTGCACCCAGGGTTTTGGGGTGGGAGGGAGGGATGCCCCAATTCCAAGCCCTGAGGAGGAAGGAGCAGCAGGGATGAGTGAGGAGCTGATTCCAGCCCCGGCTGCTCGCTCCGTGTGCCGGGGGGAAATCAGGAGAGCAGCTCGGCCTGGGGAGGGGCAGGGCTGGGGGAAAGGGAGATCTGATTTTGAGATCTGATTTTGTTCCTCATTATCCTGCTCTGATTTCATCGGTAACAAATTAAACGAATTTCCCTGAGTTGAACCTGCTTTGCCCGTGCCAGTAACTGCTGAGTGCTCTCTCCCTGCCCTTATCCCACCCACCCTCCATCCTTTCCGTGGGTTTTCTCTGCTCTTATCCCACCCTCGATCCTTTCCGTGGGTTTTCTCTGCCCTGGCTGGCCGGGAGGGGAGCGATGGGCACTGTCCCGGGTGGGCACTGTCCCCTCTGTCGTGTGTCCCGCCAGCGTTTCTGTCTGTGTCCCAGCGTTTCTGTCTGTGTCCCCAGGCGTCTCTGTGCCCTGGTGTCCAGGGTCCGCTGTGTGGTCTGTCCCAGGGTTCCTGCGTGTGGTCCCGTGTCTCTGGCTGTGTCCCGGGGTCTCTGGCTGTGTCCCCAGGGTCTCTGTCTTGTCCCAGGGTTTCTGTCTGTGTCCCTGGTCTTGCTCTGTGTCCTGGTCTCGTTTGTTCCCCAGGGTCCCTGGCTGTGTCCCCAGGGTCTTCGCGCTGTGTCCCGGGTCTCGTGGCCTGTTCCGCGGATCTCCTGGCTGTCGGTGTCCCCAGGGTCTCTGGCTGTGTCCCCGGGTCCCTGAGCTGTGTCCGCGGTCTCTGTCTGTGTCCCCAGGGTTTCTGTCTGGTGTCCCTGGTGATCTTCCTTCTGTGTCGGCTGGGTGTAAGGGTCTCTGGTCTGTGTCCCCAGGGTCTCTGTCTGTGTCCCCAGGGTCTCTGTCTGTGGTGCCCCGGGTTCTGGCTGTGTCCCAGGGTCTCTGTCTGTGTGCCCAGGTCTGCTTCTTGTGTCCCCAGGGTCTCTGGTCTCGTGTCCCAGGGTCTCTGGCTCTGTCCCAGGGTCGTGGTTGTGGCCCAGGTTTCTGTCTGTGTCCCAGGGTCCCTGCCCCAGCCCTCCAGCTGTCCTCCATCAAGGGAGTTGTGCAGATCCAGAAGGTCCCCCCTGATCCCCTTTTCCCCTCTGAACCCCAAACCCACGGCAGTGAAGCTCTGGCATTCTCTCCATCCCAAACCCTGCAGTGCTGCTGCAGCCTCAGCTCAGTTTCTCTGGGAGGAGGAATCCACCTGAGGAAATCGAGATGGGCACAACCTATCTGAGTTTGTTCTGAGTCTCTGCTGGTGGCTCTGTGTGTGACCCGAGGCATGGAGGGATCGCTCTGAGGTTGTTCCCCTACAGAGACATTCTTCAAGGAGCTGGATTAATAATTCACACCACACTCCCAGCTACAGAGCATTTTTCTCAACCACTTCCTGATGGAATTTATTCCAGCATTTATGGCTCATTTTTCTTCCTTTTAAGCTTAATGTGTTTGCAAATGAAAGCCGGAGAGTTTTCCACAGCCTGTTCCACACACGGATCATAGGATGTCAAAAAAATCGGGAAAAAAAAGAATGAATACTTGAAGAAAAATAGACTTGAGATTATTTCATGGGAGCCAGTTTCTTTGAAGTGGCTCATTGTAAACCAGGAAAATGGAAATGTAAAGTTGAGGTGAACCGGTGAAATTGTTGGGATGAGAGCGGGGTTGTGGTGTCTGGAAATGGGACCAGACCAATCTCTCCTGGCTCAGCTCTGCAGCCAGGGCCCTCTCCAGGTACAAAACCAACTGAAAATCTGTTAATATGGCTGAGTTTATGGGATTTATGAGAT
This sequence comes from Malurus cyaneus samueli, assembly GCA_009741485.1. NCBI lineage: Eukaryota > Metazoa > Chordata > Aves > Passeriformes > Maluridae > Malurus > Malurus cyaneus. The sequence goes on from VKON01002222.1 coordinate 28,255, forward strand.
GAACAATATGGATGTGGTTTGCATATTGTTCATTTTTAAAATTTATTTAGGTACCAGCTAAGCACAGGACAAAACTATGAAAGAGAAAAAATACCCTCCTCGTTTATTTAATGAGGCTGTCACTTTTACCTCATCCTTTTAAAAATGGCTCTAAAAATAGCTGTAAAACACAGGGTTCTTGGGTTTTCATTGCACTCCTTCCCCACCCCTCCGAAAGGTAGGAATGTTAACCATTCCATTCCTTTGGTGCCGCCAGAAAATGCAAATAACATTTGTTCCTATTATGCATGAAACTGTAATGCTTTATAAAAACCATCCAGGACAGGTTTTATTTAATTATTTATTCCTTTATTAAACCTTTTCAACCAATCACATCTTTATTTGTTGTTCAATCAGCACCTTTGTGTACTTTCCTTGCTGAGCTGCAATCAGGGCGAACATTTGAGAGATTCTGTGGGTGATAAAGTAAATTATTCTCCTGAGCTGGCTCCCAAAGAGGCACAGATTTGCAAAGGTTTTTTCTGTGTGTGGCCACAACAGCGACTGAAGTTTTATTTTCAGCGATGAAAACACTCCGTGTTCCCCAGCGGCAAATTCGGCTTCTTTTGTGCTCAACTCCCTCCCTGTGAACTCCCTCAGTCGGGAGGAACTCTCTGCTTCCCTTTGCTCTCCCGTTCCCTCTTCACAGCCTGAGCTCTGGGCAAGGTGACACTGCTGGGGACAGTGGGAAAAGTCGCCGATGTGTTGAGGGCCTTCCCTTCCCTTCCCTTCCCTTCCTTCCCTTCCTTCCCTTCCCTTCCCTTCCCTCCCTTCCTTCCTTCCCTTCCCTTCCCTTCCTTCCCTTCCCTTCCCTTCCCTTCCTTCCCTTCCTTTCCCTTCCCTTCCCTTCCCTTCCTTCCCTTCCCTTCCCTTCCCTTCCCCCCCTTCCCTTCCTTCCCTTTCCTTCCTCCTCCCTTCCTTCTCCTTCCTTCCCTTCCTTCCTTCCTTCAAACCTCTTCCCTTCCCAAACCTTCCCAAACCTTCCCTTCCCAAACCTTCCCAAACCTTCAAACCTTCCTTCCCTTCCCTTCCCTTCCTTCCCTCCCTTCCCTTCTCCTTCCCTCCCTTCCCTTCCCTTCCTTCCCTTCCCTCCTTCCTTCCAAACTTCCCTTCCAAACCTTCCTTCCAAACCTTCAAACCTTCCCAAAACTTCCCTTCCTCCACTCTCTGCCTCCTTTCACAGCATCACAGAACAAAATCCCGGGATCTCTGAGGTTAAAAAACCCTCCAGGAGCATCGAGTCCAACCTGTGCCCCATCCCCACCCTGTCCCGGCCCAGAGTGCTGAGTGCCACCTCCACTCCTTCCCTGAGTGTCACCTTCACTCCTTCCCTGAGTGTCACCTCCGGTCCTTCCCTGAGTGCCACCTCCAGTCCATCCCTGAGTGTCACTCCGGTCATCCCTGAGTGTCACCTCCAGTCCTTCCCTGAGTGTCACCTCCAGTCCTTCCCTGAGTGCCACCTCCAGTCCTTCCCTGAGTGTCACTTCAGTCCTTCCCCGAATTGCACATCCTTCTTTGGACATTGCTCTCTTTTTGTTAAATTCGGATTTGACCCCAATGGATCTGTAAATCCTCTGTGAACGTGGAGCTCACAAATCTCTAAATCCTCTGTGAAGGTGGAGCTGTGCCGTTCCCAGCTGCAGGAACCCCCCAGCTCTGGATGCTCCGGTCAGGCGGGAGCCACCCCCGGGCTGCTGTCACTGCAGGGTCCCCTGTGTGTCCCCGGTCACCTCCTGCTGCCCCGGGCAGAGGGGACAGAGCTGCTGCAGCCCGGTGGGGTCACAGCTCTGGGGGTGTTTTATAATGCATGAACCCACCCTGGATTTACCAGAGTGCCCCGTCACTCTCAGTGCTGTGCTCTTACCCGTGGTTTCTGGGGTTCGGGGTGTCCGGCTGCCTCTGGAGAGGGAGCAGCTGTAGGGTGAGCTTTGAGCCCATTGTGAACACAACCTGGGGTTTGTCCCTGCTGAGGGCACTCAGTGCCATCCCTGGAGCTGTGTCGCCCACTTGAGGGCACTCGGAGCAGTGCCAGCTCTGGAGCTGTGTCCCTTCTGAGGCCTCACGTGCTCCCTGGAGCTGTGTCCTGAGGCACAGTGCCATCCGCTGGAGCTGTGTCCTTCTGAGGGCACTCAGTGCCATCCCTGGAGTGTGTCCTTCTGAGGGCATTCAGTGCCAGTCCCTGGACTGTGTCCCCACAGTGAGCGGTGCCAGCCCCAATGTCCAGCCTGGCTTGGGCACTCAAAGGGATCCAGGGTTGCAATTCCATCCCAGCCCCTCCCCACCCTCCCAGCCGCAATTCCCAATTCCCAAGATCTGTCTCAGGGGCTCTGTCCCCACAGGGAGCAGTTCCAGCCTCGCAGGAGCTCCGTGTGCCCCCTGTGACTGCACCCAGAGCAGGGGCAGTGTCTGTAACCACAGGAATTTCAAAGAGTTCTCGATTTTCACCTGAGAGCTCTGCAGGCGCTCTGGATGCTGCAGGAACACTGACCACTCACCCTGGAGGAAAGGAAAGGCACTGGAGAAATCTCGGATCTCAATATGGCAGGAATGTTATTAATTTCTCCTGCCAACTGACAACTTTCCTGTCTTTCAATTATCTTCAACCTTTGCTGAACAATATTCTCTCCAGCTCTGCTGGTGTTCCCCATCATTTCAGCACCGTGGTAGGAAAATTCCTTCACCGCCTGCAGGCACAAGCTCAGCTTATTGATCCAGAGGAGGATATTGACTCAGAAGGTCAGTGCATGGAAAAAAAAATGGAGAAAAATGGGTTTTGTTCCTAGTGCCTGTTCCTAAAAATGCTAATAATGAAGTGTGAGCTGCAGGGATTTTTGGGCAGCTGGCCAGGTGACCCTGAGCTACCCAAACAGGAATGGGGAAAGGAGCAGGGCCCATCTGCACCATCCCAGGGCTGGGGGGACTCTGGGGATGGAGACCTTGGATGGAATGGGGTCCCTCTCAGCAGAGCGGGGTTGTCCATGGGCTTAGGTATGAACAGACACTCACACAGCCGACAAAACAGAACAGGATCGTGTTGGTTATGAACAGGACACTCAACACAGCCATAAAAACAGGATCGTGTTTGGTTATGAACAGGACACTCACACAGCCATAGAAACAGAACAGAGTTGTGTTTGGTTATGGACAGGACACTCACACAGCCACAGAAAACAGAGCGGATCGTGTTTGGTTCATGGATACGGGCTTTAGTGAGAAACAAACCCTCCCTTGGCTGGCTGATCCCTGTAACAGCATCAGGAGATTTTACCACATGGGACACAAGAGAGGATTATTTTTAGTTGTGTTTTGTTTCTCTTTACTACCACTCAGGTGTAACTTTAACACCAACCCACTGGATTTCTGTGTCTTCTTTTTTCAGGCTGTCTCTCCAACCCAGCAGAGCAGGTTGGGTTTTTCACAAAGACCCAGAATCACTTCATTTCAGCCAGTTGAGCCCCCGTTGCCAGACTGGCTCCTGCCCTGGCTCCTCTGGGTCCCAGTGCTGTGATGATCCACAGTAGGCTCCCACCAGCCCATTTCCAGGGATTTTACCTTTTTCCAGCCTTGGTGGGACCATCAGTGACTGCTCTGTCTGCTGGGTGTCCATGAGCTGTTTTAAACGCTCTTCATGTTCTCATGGCCTGCAGCAGCTTTGGCTTTGATCTTCAGCAGGGCTGGGGCTGGGGCCATTGCCACACAATCCTGGTTCATGGAGAGGAGCCCGGGGGTGCTGAACTCCCTGTGAGCAAGGCCAAGGTTTCACACACTCCCCTCAGGGCTTTTTTGGGGGGATTTTTGCTGTTGCAAATTTGGGGCACCGACCCTTCATTTCTGGCAGCCCCAGCAGTGCTGTGACAGACATGACCAGCCACCGAGTATGGCCTGAAATGCGCTCTAAAAGAAATCAGAAATGCAGAGCTCAGGTGGATCCAAGAGCAGAAACCACATCAGCTTCAGGGTAAGCGCAGTGACTCCCTTAACCCGGGCCCTGGGATGAACAGGAGGGTTTTTCCTGCTCAGTTCCCAGCTCTCTGTGAATTTCGAGAGATGCAGGCTGTCATCACATCTCCAAAACACATCAGCTTTCACTCCCCGGGCTTTGCTGTGCTGTGGTTGTGGAAAGGAAGAGGTTTCGCCTTTCTTTCCGAGCAATCGGTGCCACCGCTGTCGCCCCAGCACAATCAGCAGATTTGCGGAGTGTCACTGTCGCTGAGCGGCGGAAACCTGAGCGGAGGAGCGGCAGGGACAGCGGGGACAGCGGAGACACTGGGGACAGCGGGGACACTGGGGACAGAGGGGACAGCAGGAGCGGGGACAGAAGGGACAGCGGGGACACTGGGGACACGGGACAGGGGACAGCGGGAACAATGGGACAGCGGGACACTGGGGACAGAGGGACAGCGGGGACAGCGGAGGGACAGCGGGAGGGGAACAGGGGACAGCGGGGACAGCGGGACAAGGACAGCGGGGACACGGGAACGGGGACAGCGGGGACACTGGGACACTGGGGACAGCGGGGACACTGGGGACATGAGGGGACAGCGGGACAGCGGGGACAAATGGGCAGGGGGACAAGAGACAGCAGGACAGCAGGGGGTGGCACAGCATCGCTGCGGTTTCGCTGCATCGGGCGCTGCCAACCTCGGGGACAGCGGGGACGGGACTGACCCTGCCCGGGGACACCCTGGGACAGTGCCCACGGGACAGTGCCACTCGGGAACAGTGCCCACCCTGGACAGTGCCCACCCTGGGACAGTGCCCACCCTGGGACAGTGCCCCACCGGGACAGTGCCCACCCGGACAGTGCCCACTCGCGACAGTGCCCACCCGAGGACAGTGCCCCGGGGACAGTGCTGACCCTGGGACAGTGCCCACCCGGGACAGTGCCCACCGGGAACGAGTGCCCACCCGGAGCCCACCCGGGACAGTGCCACCGGGGCAGTGCCCACCCGGGACAGTGCCCACCGGGGACAGGCCACCGGACAGTGTCCACTCGGAAGTGCCCACCCGGGACAGTGCTGACACCCTGGGACAGTGCCCACCCGGGACAGTGCCCACCCGGGGACAGTGCGGGCCCTGGAGTGCACCCTGGAAGTGCACCCGGGACATGCCACGGACGTGCCCACTGGAACAGTGCCCACCGGGAATGCACCAGGGGGCGACAGTGCCCACCGGGGACAGAGCCACACCGGGACAGTGGACCATGGACAGTGCCCACCCGGGACAGTGCGACCCTGGGACAGTCGCCCACCGGATGGCCACGGGACAGAGCCACTCGGGACAGTGCCCACCCGGGACAGGCGACCCGGGACTTGCTACCCTGGACAAGTGCCACACCGGGACAGTGCTCCCTGCGGTACAGGTGCTCACTCGTGAATGCCCAACCCGGGACACTGTCCCACCGGATACAGTAGCCCACCGACAGGCCCAAGACGAAGAGCCGCACCGGACAGTGCCACCGGAGGACCACGACAGTGTGAACCCCTGGGACAGTGCCCCACCGGGACACAGTGCTCGACCCGGGACTGTGCTGACCCGGACAGTGACCAGGACAG
>VKON01002222.1:33873-44340 GCA_009741485.1 Malurus cyaneus samueli
GCCTTTCTTTCCGAGCGAATCGGTGCCACCGCTGTCCCCCCCAGCACAATCAGCAGAATTTGCGGAGTGTCACTGTCGCTGAGCGGCGGAAACCTGAGCGGAGGAGCGGCAGGGACAGCGGGGGACAATGGGGACAGCGGGGACACTGGGGACAGAGGAGGGACAGCAGGGACAGCGGGGACAAGAAGGACAGCGGGACACTGGGGACACTGGGGACAGCGGGGACAGCGGGGACAGAGGGGACAGAGGGGACAGCGGGGACAATGGGGACAGCAGGGGACAGCGGGGACAGGGGGGGGGAGAGGGACAGAGGGACAGCGGGGACAGCGGGGACAGAAGGGACAGCGGGGACACTGGGGACACTGGGGACAGCGGGGACACTGGGGACAGAGGGGACAGCGGGGACAGCGGGGACAATGGGGACAGAGGGGACAGAGGGACAGCAGGGACAGCAGGGCGGTGGCACAGCATCGCTGCGGTTTCGCTGCCATCGGGCGCTGCCCAACCCTCGGGGACAGCGGGGACGGGACTGACCCTGCCGGGGACACCCTGGGACAGTGCCCACCCGGGACAAGTGCCCACTCGGGACAGTGCCCACCCGGGACAGTGCCCACCCTGGGGGACAGTGCCCACCCGGGACAGTGCCCACCCTGGGGACAGTGCCCACCCGGGACAGTGCCCACCCGGGACAATGCCCACTCGGGACAGTGCCACCCTGGGACAGTGCCCACCCGGGACAAGTGCCCACACATGCCTACGAGGACAGATGACACCTCCGGGCGCGTGGTCTCTAGATAATACATACATCGAAACCTCTTCCTTTCCACAACCACAGCACGACAGAGCCCGGGGAGTGAAAGCTGATGTGTTTTGGAGATGTGAGATGACACCCTGCATCTCTCGAAATTCACAGAGAGCTGGGAACTGAGCAGGAAAAACCCTCCTGTTCATCCCAGGGCCCGGGTTAAGGGAGTCACTGCGCTTACCCTGATGCTGATTTGGTTCCAGCTCTTGGATCCACCTGAGCTCTGCATTTCTGATTTCTTTTAGAGCGCATTTCAGGGCCATTACTCGGTGGCTGGTCATGTCTGTCACAGCACTGCTGGGGCTGCCAGAAATGAAGGGTTGGTGCCCCAAAACCGTGTGCAACAGCAAAAATCCCCCCAAAAAAGCCCTGAGGGGGAGTGTGTGAAACCTTGGCCTTGCTCACAGGGAGTTCCAGCACCCCCGGGCTCCTCTCCATGAACCAGGATTGTGTGGCAATGGCCCCAGCCCCAGCCCTGCTGAAGATCAAAGCCAAAGCTGCTGCAGGCACTGAGAACATGAGAGGCGTTTAAAACAGCTCATGGACACCCAGCAGACCGAGCAGTCACTGATGGTCCCACCAAGGCTGGAAAAAGGTAAAATCCCTGGAAATGGGCTGGTGGGAGCCTGACTGTGGATCATCACAGCACTGGGACCCAGAGGAGCCAGGGCAGGAGCCAGTCTGGCAACGGGGGCTCAACTGGGCTGAAATGAAGTGATTCTGGGTCTTTGTGAAAAACCCAACCTGCTCTGCTGGGTTTGGAGAAGACAGCCTGAAAAAAGAAGACACAAGAAATCCAGTGGGGTTGGTGTTAAAGTTACACCTGAGTGGTGAGTAAAGAGAAACAAAACACAACTAAAAATAATCCTCTCTTGTGTCCCATGTGGGTAAAATCTCCTGATGCTGTTACAGGGATCAGCCAGCCAAGGGAGGGTTTGTTTCTCACTAAAGCCCGTATCCATGAACCAAACACGATCCTGTTCTGTTTCTGTGGCTGTGTGAGTGTCCTGTCCATAACCAAACACGATCCTGTTCTGTTTCTATGGCTGTGTGAGTGTCCTGTTCATAACCAAACACGATCCTGTTCTGTTTTTGTGGCTGTGTGAGTGTCCTGTTCATCCTAAGCCCATGGACAACCCCGCTCTGCTGAGAGGGGACCCCATTCCATCCAAGGTCTCCATCCCCAGAGTTCCCCCAGCCCTGGGATGGTGCAGATGGGCCCTGCTCCTTTCCCCATTCCTGTTTGGGTAGCTCAGCCCAGCACAGGGTCACCTGGCCAGCTGCCCAAAAATCCCTGCAGCTCACACTTCATTATTAGCATTTTTAGGAACAGGCACTAGGAACAAAACCCATTTTTCTCCATTTTTTTTTCCATGCACTGACCTTCTGAGTCAATATCCTCCTCTGGATCAATAAGCTGAGCTTGTGCCTGCAGGCGGTGAAGGAATTTTCCTACCACGGTGCTGAAATGATGGGGAACACCAGCAGAGCTGGAGAGATATTGTTCAGCAAAGGTTGAAGATAATTGAAAGACAGGGAAAAGTTGTCAGTTGGCAGGAGAAATTAATAACATTCCTCCATATGAGATCCGAGATTTCTCCAGTGCCTTTCCTTTCCTCCAGGGTGAGCGGTCAGTGTTCCTGCAGCATCCAGAGCGCCTGCAGAGCTCTCAGGTGGAAAATCGGGAACTCTTTGAAATTCCTGTTGGTTACAGACACTGCCCCTGCTCTGGGTGCAGTCACAGGGGGCCAGGAGTCCTGCGAGGCTGGAAACTGCTCCCTGTGGGACAGAGCCCCTGAGACAGATCTTGGAATGGGAATTGCGGCTGGGAGGGTGGGGGGAGGGGCTGGGATGGAATTGCAACCCTGGATCCCTTTGAGTGCCCAAGGCCAGGCTGGACATTGGGGCTGGCACCGCTCACTGTGGGGACACAGCTCCAGGGATGGCACTGAGTGCCCTCAGCAAGGACACAGCTCCAGGGATGCCTGAGGCCCTCAAAGAGGGACCACAGCTCCAGGGTGGCACTGAGTGCCTCAGAAGGGACAACAGGCTCCAGGATGGCACTGAGTGCCCTCAGAAGGGACACACTCCAGAGTCTGCACTGCTCCGAGTGCCCTCAGTGGGACCACAAGCTCAGGGATTGGCACCTGAGTGCCCTCAGCAGGGACCACACCCCAGGTTGTGTTCACAATGGCTCAAAGCTACCCACAGCTGCTCCCTCTCCAGAGGCAGCCGGACAACCCCGAACCCCAGAAACACACGGGTAAAGCCAGCGCACTGAGAGTACGGGGCACTCTGGTAAATCCAGTGGTGGGTTCATGCATTATAAACATCCCCAGAGCTGTGAGCCCCACCGGCTCAGCAGCTCTGGTCCCCTCTGCCGGGGCAGGCAGGAGGTTGACCGGAGGACACACAGGGGACCCGCAGTGACAGCAGCCCGGGTGGCCCCCTGACCGGAGCATCCAGAGCTGGTGGGTTCCTGCAGCTGACGGCAACGGCAACCCAAAGCCCCTCCACCCTCCACAGGAGGGATACAGAGTTGTGGCCCACTTCACAGAGGATTTACAGACTCATGGGCGTTGTCAAATCCGAAAACAAAAAGAGAGCAATGTCCAAAAGAAGAGTGCATCAAGGTGAGCCAAATCGGAAGTGGACTGGAGGAAGCGACTAGGGAGGTGGAGACTCAGGGAAGGCACGAGAGTGACACTCAGGATGGACCGGAGGTTGACACTCTCAAGGATACTGGAGGTGGCACTCAGGAGAGGACCGGACGGACACAGGGAAGGAGTGGAGTGACACTCATGGGAAGGGGGAGTGGGGAGGTGGCACAGCACTCTGGGCGTGGGACGGGTGGGGATTGGGGCACAGTGTTGACTCGATTGTCCTGGAGGTTTTTACCTCAGAGATCCCGGATTTGTTCTGTGATGCCTGTGAAAGGAGGCAGAGAGTGGAGGAAGGAGTGAAGTGTTGGAGATTTGGGAAGGTTTGAAGGGAAGGTTTGGAGGAAGGGGGAAGGGAAGGGAAGGGAAGGAAGGGAAGGAAGGAGAGGAAGGGAAGGGAATGGAAGGGCAGAAGGGAAGGGAAGGGAAGGGAAGGGAGAGTGGAAGGGAGGTTTGGGAAGGGAGGAGTTTTTGGGATGGGGTTTGGGAAGGTTGGGAAGTTGAAGGAAGGGAGGGAAGAAGGGGAGAAGGGAAGGGAAGGAAGGAAGGGAAGGGAAGGGAAGAGGAAGGGAAGGAAGAGTGAAGGGAAGGGAGGAAGGGAAGGGAAGGAAGGGAAGGGAAGAAGGAGGAAGGGAAGGAAGGGAAGGGAGAGAGAAACTGGAAAAGGAAGGAAGAGGAAGAGGAAGGGAGAATGGAAGGGAGGAAGAAGGGAAGGGAGAGGGAAGAAGGGCCCAAATCACATGCGGGACTGCGTTCCCACTGTCCCCAGCAGTTGTCACCCTGCCCAGAGCTCAGCCGTGTGAAGAGGGACGGAAGAGACAAAGGAAGCAGAGAGCTCTCCCGTATCTGAGGGAGTTTCACAGGGAGGAGTTGAGCACAAAAGAAGCCGAAATTTTGCCGTGGGGAACCGGGTAGTGTTTTCATCGCTGAAAATAAACTCAGTCGCTGTGTGGCCACACACAGAAAAAAACCTTTGCAAATCGTGACCTCTTGGATGGCAGCTCCAGGGAATATTTACTTACACCCACAGATCCTCAATGTCGCCCTGATTGCAGCCACAAAGGAAAGTACACAAAGGTGCGATTGAACAACAAATAAAGATGTGAGGTTGAAAAGGTTAATAAGGAATAAATAAATAATAAAACTGTCCTGGATGGTTTTTATATAAGGCATTACCAGCTTCTGCATAATATGGACAATATGTTATTTGGCTATTTTCTGCGGCCACCAAAGGAATGGAAGGTTAACATTTCCTACCTTTCGGAGGGGTGGGGGAAGGAGGCAATGTGAAAAACCCAAGAACCCTGTGTTTACAGCTATTTTTGAGCCATTTTAAAAGGATGAGTAAAGTGACAGCCTTCATTAAAATAACGAGGGGTTTATTTTTCCTTTTCATTAGTTTGTCCTCGTGCTAGCTGTACCTAAATAAATTTAAAAATGAAACAATGCCAAACCACATCCATATTGTTCATCTCATAAATCCCATAAACTCAGCATAATTAACAGAGTTTTTCAGTTGGTTTGTACCTGGAGAGGGCCTGGCTGCAGAGCTGAGCCAGGAGAGATTGGTCTGGTCCATTTCAGACACCACAACCCCGCTTCTCAGTCCAACAATTTCACCGGTTCACCTCAACTACATTTCCATTTCCTGTTTACAGATGAGCCACTTCAAAGATAAACTGGCCTCCATTGAAATAATCTCAAGCTATTTTCTTTCAAGTATCATTTCTTTTTTTTTCCCGATTTTTGACATTCCTATGATCCGTGTGTGGAACAGGGCTGTGGAAACTTCCTCCGGCTTTTCATTTGGCAAAACACATTAGTTAAAAGAAGAAAAAAAGAGCCATAAAGCTGGAATAAATTCCTCAGGAGGTGGTTGAGAAAAATGCTCTGTAGCTGGGGTGTGTGGAAATTAATCCACTCCTGAAAGTGTTCATGTAGGGAACAACTCAGGCGATCCCTCCAGCTCGGGTCCCACCACAGCCACCAGCAGAGACTCAGAACAATCAGGGTTTGTGCCCCATCCGACTTTCCTCAGGTGTGCATTCCTCCTCCCAGAGAAACTGATTGACTGAGCATGCCAGCAGGCACTGCAGGTGGAGAGAAATGCCAGAGCCACTGCCGTGGGTGGGGTTCAGAGGGAAAAGGGGGATCAGGGGGGACCTTCTGGATCTGCCAACTCCCTGATGGGAGGACAGCTGGAGGGCTGGGGCAGGGACCCTGGGGACACAGACAGAAACCTGGGGACCAACAGACTGAAGGACCAGAGGACCTGGGACAGAGCCAGAGACCTGGGACAGCAGACAGAGGACCCTGGGACACAACAGAGACCCTCAAACAGAGCCGGGACACAGCCAGAAACCCTGGGGACACAGACAGAGACCCTGGGGACACAGACAGAGATCACCAGTGACACAGACAGAGATTCACCAGGGACACAGACAGAACCCCTGGGGACACAGACAGAGACCCTGGGACACAGTCAGGGACCCGGGGACACAGGCCAGGAGGACCCCTGGGGACACAGCCAGGAGATCCGGGGACACAGCACGCAGACCCGAGGACACGAGCTCCAGGAGACCCTGGGACACAGCCAGGGACCCTGGGACAAGACAGAGATCACCAGCGGACACAAGACAGATGTACCACGGACACAGACAGAAACCCTGGGACCACAGACAGAGACCCTCCGGGGACCTACAGGCCAGAGACTCCCGGGGACACAGCCAGAGACCCGGGACACAGCAGGAACCCCGGGGACACAGCCAGGGCCCTGGGGACACAGCAGAGACCCTGGGGACACAGACAGAAACCCTAGGGGACCATACAGAAACCCTGGACAGAGACCTGACACGACAGAGACCCGGGGACACAGACAGAGACCCTGGGGACACAGACAGAACCCTGGTGGACAGAGGCCACCAGGACCCGGGGACAGCAGCGACCCCTGGGGACACAGCCAACCTGAGGACAGCCTGCCTGGACAGAGCCTAGGGCGACCCCGGGACACAGACAGAGACCCCCGGGGACAACAGACCCATGGAGACACCTGAGACACACAGAGATCCTGGGGACACAGACAGAGACCCGGGACACAGCCAGAGACCCCGGGGACACAGACAGAACCCTGAGGACAACAGACAGAACCCCGGGATATGAGGCGATTGTCAGGATTCCCCTCGGATTCAGATTCGGACCCCTGGGATGGAGATGCCGGGATGATGCCGATCCCCTGGGATAGAGATGTCAGGATCCCCCTTTGGAAAGGTGCCGATTCCCGATCCCCCGGGTTAGTTGATCCCGGGTGTGATGCCGATGCCCCTCGGGGGGCAGATTCCCCAATCCCCCCGGGATGCAGACTCCCAATCCCTCGGGATGCAGGACCCCGATCCCTGAGATGGGGATGTCAGGATCCCCTCGGGGGTGCAGATTCCCGATCCCCCGGGTATTCCCGTCCCCCGGGTGCCGATTTCCCGATCCCCCCAGGATGGGATCCCCTCGAGGTGCCCGATTCACCGATCGCCCGGATGACCGGATTCCCGATCCCCCGGGGTTAGTGATCCCGGGGTGATGCCGATCCCCGGGAGATGCAGATTCCCGCATCCGCTCGGGATGCAGCATTCCGATCCCCCGGGATGCAGATTCCCGATCACCCCCTGCATAGTGTCCGCGGTGATGCCGATCCGGAGTGATTCGATTCCCTGGGATGGGATGTCAGGATCCCCTCGGGGGTGCAGATTCCGATCCCTCCGGGATGTGAGATTCCCGATCCCCCCGGGATTAGTGATCCCGGGGTGATGCCGATCCCGGGGTGATGCCGATCCCCGCCCCAGCCCCGCCGCCTCCCGGGCCGCCAGAGCCGCTGGAGCCGCGCTCGCTGCCGGCAGCAGAAGCCCGACTGAGGGCCTTGACCCGCACTGGGACCGAGGGGAGATCTGCAGGGGGCAGAGTACCCAGCTTCTCAGCCCGCCGAGCCAGGCGTCGGGCTCCTCGGCAGAATGAGTTTCGTTAGCGCCTAAAAGAGTGTCGCTGTGGGGGTCGAGCGAAGCGAAGCATTTCGCCTCCACTACTCCGATGATACAAAGAGCGTTGAGTGTTTGAGTAACATGGTACCATATATGACACGGTTCTCTAGGCATCAGGGTTTCTGGTCACGAAATTTACAGTAACAATCTCTTCACTACGAGACCCTACTTCCGCAGACAATGGCAAGGAACTGGAATTGCAGTATATTTCAAGACGCCATTCGGGCCAGGCTGTGCCCCCGAGGACTGGTGGGACAGGTGACTGGTGAAGCGGACTAGGAAGGTGTCTGAGTGGCACACTGCGATCTGTCAGGAAACGGATTCGAGTGACAATCGTTTAAGTCTTCTGAGGTAACCTCTCTATGGATAACCGGCATCTGTTAGTGGTTTACATCCCAGATCTGCTAGTACAGATAAAGTAATACTGTTCGGTAAGGACGCTGAGTGACGGACTGTTTCGTGGACACGATCGCTATATAACACGGATTCTGAGTGGAACAGATGTTCTGAGTGGACAGGAGTTTGATGGGAAACGGATCGTCTGAGGGAAACCATTGATTTACGTCTGTCTAGGGTAACGATGTTCTTTGATCACGGATTTGTTACAGTAACGATCTGTCGGTGGGGACTGCTATGTCCGGACTTCGAGGTACGGCGTTCGAGTGACATCTGTTGAGGATCAGACGTTCTGTTGAACGCTTTTATGAACAGATTTTATGGGGATACATCTGTCTGAGTATAAACGGGAATTCTTGAAACCCGATTGTTCTAAGTGACACTTAAATAACGGATGTCTAGGGGATTCCAGATGCGATTGAAGATCTATGAAACAATCGCTACCTTGGGAAGATCTTTCTTGGAAACACGATCGGGATACGATTGTCGAGTGGAACACACGGATCTCTAGGGTAACGATTTTACTGAACCGGCGTGTATGGAACGATTTTCGGGTAGGATCGTTGAAGTGAACACGGACGTTCTGAGTGATAAACGTAATCTTTTATGATAAAGACGACTTCATGATAGGACGTCTGTGATACAGTCTGCTGGGATCACGATTCGTGAGTGTCGAGTTAACCGACGAGTGAACAGGATCGTCTGTGATCACGACTGCTAGTGGATAAACGGGTTCATGGAACGGAACTGGATAAACACGGACTCGTGATATCCACTGATGTTTGAGGGACACGATCTTCTGGTGAAACCGGATGTTCTAGTTGTCGAAGGATCGTGAGGGTGAACACGACTTCTGAGATAACATTTCAATGGATTGTCAGAAAACACGATTCTGGTGGAACCGATCTGTACGTCATTGTGGAACACGGACGTTCTTGGCAGTCTGTTCCTGAGTGGATAAACGGATTTCTTGGATACACGATCTTGTCTGAGTGGATACACGGATCTGTGATGGAACACGGATCTGTTCATGTGGATCGTTGAGTCGAAACACGGATCTGTTCTGAAGTGGATAACACGGATCTGTTCTGAGTGGGATAACACGGATCTGTTTCTGAGTGGTGATACACTATCGTCTGGATGGACGACTGTTCTGAGTGGGATAAACGAGCTGTGAGGATCTGTTCTGAGTGGAAAACACGGATCTGTTTCTGAGTGGAAACACGATCTGTATCTGAGTTGGAACACGGATTCTTTCTGAGTGGGATAACACGGATCTGTTCTGAGTGGGAAACCACGGATCTGTTCTGAGTGGAAACACGGATCTGTTCTGAGTGGGATAACACGGATCTGTTCTGAGTGGAAACACGGATCTGTTCTGAGGGGAAACACGGGATCTGTCTGAGTGGATAACACGGATCTGTTCTGCAGTAAGGATTTTGAGGACACGTTTTGAGTAACCACCTGTTCTGCGAGTGAACACGGATTCTGTTCTGAGTGGGAACACGGATCTGTGTCTGAGTGGCGGTTTGAGGGATAACACGGGATCTGTTTCTGAGTGGGAAAACACGGATTCTGTTTCTGAAGTGGAACACGGATCTGTTCTGAGTGGGAAACGGATTCGTTCTGAGTGGGATAACACGGATCTGTTCTGAGTGGGATAACACGGATCTGTTCTGAGTGGGATAACACGGATCTGTTCTGAGTGGGATAACACGGATCTGTTCTGAGTTGGGAAGAATCTTGGAACGATCTGTTCTGAGTGGAAACACGGATCTGTTCTGAGTGGGATAACACGGATCTGTTCTGAGTGGGATAACACGGATCTGTTCTGAGTGGAAACACGGATCTGTTCTGAGTGGAACACGGATCTTGAGTTGGATACACACTGATTGGCGATTGTTCTGAGTGGTAGATAACACGATTGTTTCTGAGTGGAAACACGGATCTGTTCTATGGGTACGGTCGTCTGAGTAACACGGATCTCGTTCTGAGTGGGATAACACGGATCTGTTCTGAGTGGAAACACGGATCTGTTCTGAATGGGATATACACGGAGTCTAGTGGATGTCTGTTCTTGAGGATGGGAACACGGATTCTGTTCTGAGTGGGATAAACACGGATTCTTTCTGAGTGGTAAACACGGATCTGTTCTGAGTGGATAACACGGATCTGTTCTTGGTACAGATCTGTTGGGAAACACGGATCTTTCTGATGTAACGGATGTCTGATAACACGCGATTGTTCTGAGTGGAAGACACGGTCTGTTCTGAGTGGGATAACACGGATCTGTTCTGAGTGGACAAACACGGACTTTCTGTGACAAGATCTTTGAGTGGATACACGGATCTGTTCTGAGTGGGATAACACGCGATCTGCTGAGTGGAAAACACGGATCTGTCTGAGGTGGAAACACGGATCTGTTGTCTGGGTAAGAGTTCGAGGATAACACGGATCTGTTCTGTATACGGATCTCGAGTGGAAACACGGATCTGTTCTGAGTGGAAACCGATCTGTTTCTGAGTGGGATACACGGATCTGTTCTGAGTGGGGATACACGGATCTTCTGGGTGGGTACTTG
>VKON01002223.1:0-17815 GCA_009741485.1 Malurus cyaneus samueli
TCTACAGCAAATGTGCATTGAAACGTGCATGCATCTTGCCCACATAGCATGTATCAAACCAGCTAAATGATTGTTGTTTTACTATCACAAATTGAAATCAGGGATGATCTCACTGTGAAACAAATATGGGAGCTCAAAACTGTGAAGCTTCAAACCTGCTCTTGATAAGACTCTTCAATCGTATGTTTGTACTTGAAACTTACTTGTTCTTCCACATGAATATTATATTATCTCTTATCACAACCTTGGTTTCATTAGTGTAGTTGATGACCATCTTCTTCTGAGAATAGTTATTCATGCTTATTGCATCTGCATAGTCTATTAATATGTATCATGAAAAGACTCTACACCTTGGCAATTTAGCTGACAGACAGTACACAGAACTTTCATGTCTTGCCACTTCGTTCTTGTGGTGGGTATCAATTTGTTTCTTTTTTGATCACTGATTCAAAACTCTCTGCCATATGTGCATGCCTGCACTCATAGCAGCATTAAGTTTATTTGCTTCTTAAAAATTAAATAAAGAAACTTAACCACATTTTAAGTCCCTTTCTCTACTTATATAACAGCAATCTTATTTTGTTACTTACGTGGCTGATTATTTGGAAAATTGAGAATGTATTACTGTTTCTTATTATTTTAAAAGCTGTAGAAATTTTATTTTAGCAACTGCTACAAAATATGCCAAAGCCAATTAAACACATTTTTGGCATCTACTTTCCTTTTCTTTTCTTTTTTCCTCGCCGAAAGTTAATTATACTAAAGTAGCAGTGTATCGCTCATTAATTTCAGGTTGAAAATAAAACCCTTGATTATTTGAAATCTAATATTTGATTGTTAGCATAAAGAACAAGTTGTAATTGAATCTACAGTAGCTGCATAATTATATTGCTTTTTTTCTAAAATATGGGAAGTATGCATAGGTTTTTCCTTACTAACTCTCTAAGCCATTCAATTAACTTTGTCCAGACGATAAAGCATATATATTTTGGAGTACTGCTTGTGTACCACTTGTATTTCCAACTCAGAAATATATCGATTTCTTGAGACACTGAAATCCTCCCTTAAGATTCAGCATCTCTGTCATTAATTATTCTGTGTGACTGATTTACTTTAGAGCTCTTTATGTATTCCTCATTGATTATTTTAAAAACAATCTGTCTTCTGCCAGCTGCATTCCTCGTGCTAGCAGTGATCTTGGTATTTGGATGCACTGGGTAAAACGCATAGGAGTAGTAATAAAGAATGGAGCTATTGATGGTACCATTAAATTCCCATTAATCCAGTGTATTTGCTCAAAAAAGTGAAAAATGAAATCAGCCTATCAGATTTAGTTATGTGATGTAATGTCAACCTCATTTGTGATTCTGTGAGGAACCACCATTACGCTTCATACCTTTACATGTTCTAATTTCACAGCTCTCATTATTTTTATGCATGCCGAAATCAAGAGGAAGTTAACTGCTCTTTCCTTATACCTTTTACTTATATGTTTGTTTGAGGGGGTCAAAGCATTATACATTTCTTAATCACAGTCATGTGTACACTGACCCATTTCAAAAAGGTATCTCTCACGGTATTAAGTTCCTTTTTACTTCACTTTTATACTTATCTTTGCTCATCAATCAAGTGTAAATATGAATAAATTCTTTTAACTTAGTATATGATCTATGACGACTAGCGACATTAGCCCATGTCAACACCGATAGCTTTGAAATGTGCATACTTGATGGTCTCTGAAAAAAAAAATGATAGCAAAGAGATAAAAAATATGAATGACTTTTCTATATCTGTTAAAACCAGTTTTCCCTTTGCTTTCTTAAATTGTGAAAAGATGAACATGATTTGGTAGAAACTGTACTTGAGTTACTCAACAATATGAAATACAATATTGCTTTTAGTATAGTGAATCTATGGTTTAGGACAGAAATCTATATTTGTTTGATATACTCATAGCTTTTATTATATCAGTATTGATGCAACAGCTGTTTTGTAGCATGTCTGTTAGCATTTTCTTAACTGCTGACATGCAGCCGATTAGATTTGGTTGTCTGAAGTTGTAAAGAGATCATACTTAATCAGAAGCGAATTATATTTGTCGAATTAATGCGCGAAAAAAGGCATTTATATCTTTATGAGCTGTCAAGTAAGTATCAGAACAACAGGAGAGGTTACCAAGCTTAGCCCATTTTCTTGAGCTATGTAAGGAAAAATCTTTTTCCCCCCTAATGAGTAAGTTTGATTAAACCTCTTAGTAAATATGTAAATAATCTTAATCATGAACTTTTCTAACTGATACAGAAAGATATATTTTCTATGATCTATATTCCTGACTTTGCGGATCTGTAGTTAGAATTTGCAGATATGCCTTTAAAGCTTGCCGTACAGCCATGAGCATAGATCATGAAATAACATCTTCTATAATATTTAGACCGAAAAAAGATAAAGAACATCTTTACCAATTGGCACATACACTTGTTCTACTGCGATGCTCTCTCTCTAGTCTGTACCATTACTGCTGTAATAATTAAGGAAAAAAGTAATAAAAGAGGTGAATGAGATAAAAGACAGAAAAAGAGGAAAATTGTAAACCAGATCTCACTTACAAAATAATATTAAATTCCATTCTTTTCAAGAATTATGTTTTGAGGGCCTCCATCTTCTTAGTATCTAGGCACTCAATGCACAGTGAGTGAGTTGTCTTGCTTGCAACCATCGCTCCCAGCTTGTTCAGCATCTGATTATTCATATAACTTAGGCCGAGCTATTCTTGTCTGATATTTTATGAGATAAATAATATGTGTGAAACCATAAAACCCCATTTGGTCTGAAGCCGTGCTGTCAGATTGTCCCAGAGGTGTGCTAGTGAAGAACATTTGTTTTTGTTCTTCTCGGGCACCTGTTTCATATCCATTCCTTTTCCTGCACCTTTCCCCCTATATGTCATTAAACTGTCTCCGTATTATATCTCCTGTCACAAAGCAACGAAGCTAGCCAAGGGAGAGGATATAAACTTTCTCTGAATCTCTGCACTATTTCCTCTGCCGACTGACACGCTGCTCCCTAATGTTCACTTGACTAAACATCTTAAAGATTTCTATACTGAAATAATAAAATTCCATAAGGTTTCTTGTTTTGTTTCTCTTTTGTTTATGCTATTTTGAGTAGACTCTTCTCTGGACTTTGTCGGTCAAATTTATTCTAAAGTTGTCACAGTTTATGTAACATCCAACAGAAGTGCTTGTTCATAAAACAGCTGATGAATGCATTTGCTTATTTCTCTTTTGGTATTATGAAAGCCTGTGCACAATTATAATTAGTAAGGAATGGAGAGTTTAGACATAAAATGTGAAGAAAAGTTTGATGAACAGTTTGTTAACTGAATAAAAAGAACCTTGACAAAACTAACTGGAAAAAACAGAAACAGAATCTCTTAAAAGGCCTGTGGTGGATAGACTTTTTATTGTTAATTAAAATATTCAAGCAGTCCAAAAGATCTGCTATTTCTGACTGGAACTAGACATCATTTTTTCTGCTCTTAAGCATGAGCTTTGTTAAGTTATATTCACAATTCACAATGGAAACTCCATGGTTGTCTTAGAGCATAAATGAGTACGGTCTTAGATTTCAAATTTATTAGTATATCTGATTAAAGTCCTATTTATGAGTCTGATGATATCGTATAATCGGGTAGTTTTAAATCATGTGGACTTGATTGTGTACAAGCTTGTAAATTCCTAAATACTTGGACATATGAAAAATTCTAAGTCTTATTGATTTAGAATTCATCGAAACCCCATAGTAAATGAGGCATTGTCCACAAGGGCAAATATTTTTATTTATTACCTATTGACAAAGCCTTCTTTGTTTTTTTTTTTTCCTGATTGCCCATTTTTGGAGTTACCCAAAAATCAACTCTTGCTATACTCAGGGTGGTCAAATTCGAATCTTCTAGGACTAAATTTTTCACCCCCTCTCAATTGTTTATCAGCCTCATTATTCTTAATTATCTTAATCAATATCTAATCAGAATTTCATTTTTCGCACGTTGACTGTGTTCCATCCCCTTTCAATGTGTCTCCAAGATTACTCACTCTTTCCTCTTTATTCTCCCATTGATCGTCCAGTGCCTAAACTTCTCTCTCCAAGCTAAAATCTCACTCTTCAGCTTCCCACAAGGATCCCTTCTTAATACCTTCATGTTCTTCTGTCCTTGGTCCTTCAGTAAACAAACTTCTTCGCTGGGATGCGATTTTATGCGAATCTTCAGTTGCCACACCATGACAACAGGCACCCTGTTACATTTGACAAGGAACATTTGGACCCTATGTATGTCTGAGATGATTGCACAAGAAATATGTGGTAAATATATCCCTGTGCACAAGAATAAATAAAATTCATTCTGTTAGCTGTAAATTCCCATCTGGATGGAGAAATTGCATAATTGTGGCTCCCACTTGGCCATCATTCTGTAGGCCAGATTGCAAAATACATCATATAAAGCATTTTGATCATCCACACTTCTTATACCAGAAGACTGCTGCCATTAACTAAATTGTGCTTCTGGCAGGTAATCAGACTTCCCTTCTTTTCACCGAATAAATATTTTCTCTTCTCAATATTGTTGTATCAACTGGCCAATGTAAATTTCAATTTCATATCTAAACAGCTGCCACCATTGGGGAAAATGAAGGAAACAGAATTAATCAACATTCCAGTGCTGAAGTAGAATGATAATAGGCATTCATCTAATGGCTTTAGTCCTAGTACTTCTGTATTCCACATTCCTTTCCTAAAACAGCGAAAAAACCACTAACTCTATAATGACTGTTTCAAGTGGCTTCCAGCCTATTTGGCCCCCACATTCATGGCATTCCATAGGTTCAGGGTGATAACATTTTAGAAGTTCTTCATAAATACTTTCAGATTTTTTGACTTCCTGTCATTATTTCTTATTTTTCTTCGCTCATGCTTTTAAAATAGCTTTTCTTATAACGGCAAGCTTTCTGCAATTCCTCAGACTTGTACTAAAATTGTTTCCTGTTTCATCCAGCCCTGACTGATGGAAAAAAAGATACCTTGTTCATTAACAGCTTCTTAAGATCAAAATCTTGAGTTATTTTGAAAGATACATGATTCTTTGCACCAAAATCTAAGGAGAAACAACCCTCGCCTAACTTGAATGAAGTTCTGAGTTGCGGATCTGTTTGATAATGTTAACTGAGTACCAGTGCTAAAAGTGTAGCATCTGAAACTGCATAAATAAAGCCACTACAGATCGTGAAGCATCAAAGCTAGAGCAAAAAAAAAACATTGCCAAACTCTTATATTTTGTATTGAAAAAGAATTTCATTCTTCAACACGCTGACAGTATAAAAATAGACAAACAAAATATCTTTTAGACAGTTTCCAAACTTGTTAGAAACCTCCAAGGTCTTCCTTTAGCTTTGAAATTGTTCCTGATTTTGAGATGAGAAATGTGAATTTCCTAGACCCTTAGATTGAAGCTTACTCTCCTCTATTTGAATGACAGTATGACAACTTCAGCAGACACATTCATGATGTTTTTTTTTCCAGTTGTCTTTTTATGTATGATATAAAGTCTATAATTTTAAAAATGTCACTTCACAGAATATGGAAAGTAAGGCCATAACAATAACACTCTAACAAGAGCTAAATTGGTATCTGAGACAGGTTGATTAATTTGGTACAACTATTAGCATTTTCCATATAAAATGAATGTTCAGAACATAATAAAGTTCGCTTAATGAAGCATATTTTAAAACTATGCATCCAATGTACTTTGTCACATAACCCTGTGCCTGTTTAAAGAAAGAAAAGAACAAAAAAATGACAAAGACACGACTAAGCATTTTCTTAGTAATGATTCATTCTGACCTAGACCGACCTTCACGACTATTATAATAGTCTCTTGTATTAATGGAGTATCTGAGTTCTAAATCGTCCAAATTCAACAGCTTTCTTGTTGAAAAGAGGGTATAACACCTTTGTTAGGTCAGCTTTTCCTGATATTGGGCTTAATTTATATTGATTTTAAGTAGAGTTATTTTAATCTGCTTCTGTGTTTTGCTACTCACCCCCCTCTTGTATAACCTGAGACATCTCATCAGTGTATTTTTCTGACACCAGCTGCAGCTGTAGAAATGGCTCAGTCTGCCTCATATTATGTGAAATGGATATGAATCCCTCACTCTTGTTTAGCAAGATCTCATCAATGACTCATGACCATCATCTATTCCCACTTTTTGCCATGGTCTTGACTTTAAGAGTTATGGAGACAGAGAATCATTATACAAACCACTGAGATAAAATGTTAAAAAAATAGTAACTTGTACTGATATACAAACTTCAGCTTAGTCTCTTCTTGCTTCTCTAATATGTACAAATCCTTGCAACGCTCCATACATCCTGACTCACCTGTATAATACACTCTATTTAAGCTTATGCATAATTGCTAAAATATTCACCTGGTAAAAATTTGGAGACTTATTTAATTTTTTCGGGATTCAAGCCTCAAATTCATAAATTCATGCAATTTGAAGTCCTCGAGTTTATTCACTTACTGAATTCACGGCTTATTATTTGTCAACTAACGTCAATTAATTTATATTTCCTCCATTGTAAATATTACCATCTGGCTATAACATTCAATGAGAGAATGATCAGTTTAGACTTCTGTGCTTTGAGCTGTTCTATTCAAGCTTATAATAGTATTGAAGCTTGTAAATAATAACAAATATTCAATATCATATGCTTGAAACAGTTTTAACTATCACTGAAGGAAAAAACCCAAACCAACTCAGTTTGTGTTTTGGTTTAATATCTCTAAGCATGCCATTCTATATTATAGTATACAGAATGCCATGTGTACAAAAAATTATAATTTTACCAATGCTCGTCACAATTATGCTAAACTTTATATTTTCTTTATCTACATGTTTACTGACTTTGTGTTTTTGATAACAGTTCAGCAATAAAATAAGTTTTGTGAGATCTGTGTTACAGATGTTGCAAAGAACAATTGCGAAGATTACATCAAACTCATTATTTGCTCTCAAAGTAATCTTTCTTATCATACATCCTATGCTTGATATTCTAGTTGAAGTTTTTCTAGAGTCAGTGATAGTGTCGATTCTTACCCTTTTCCTTTCTGACATTGAACTTAACTTGTTTATGCTCTTTGTGAAATGACTATTTTATAGCGTAGCTTTTTGATACTCAAAAAAAATACCACATATTTAACGAATCTCACAGATTTATTGTTCTGAATTCATTATTTGTTATGTTGTTACAAAAATGACCTTTCTTATTCATTTTATGCTCCCATGAATAAATAGAGAAGCTTAGGTGTTGGATGCGGAACCAGGAATTTTCAGACCTGCAATCACGTACGTTTCTTACATAGAATAAGATGACCCTGGAGCCTTCATTTATGCCAGTTTCTAAAGGCCTTTCCAATCTCTTGCTATTTCCAACATTATCATATTTTCATTAGATATGTATACAGCTATAGCCTTATATAGCCAGAAAGATCTTTTGTTTACCTGTGCTATTACTTTTGTCTGTTATATCTCCTAGTCACAACTCCAGCTTTCCCCTTCAGCAACCATAAGACAACATCAAATAGAAAGGTTTAGGTTTTTGTAGTATGCAGTTTTGTAACAGCAAAACTTATTTAAAAAAAAATTCAAATCAAGTCCTAAGTCAAAAGAAATTATAAATCCCTTCTCTCTGGGAATGTAAAGAATGCTCTTGCAAAATATAACTCATAGGTCATTTACTATTTTGACAATGACAAACTTTAGTTCCCACCTATTCCATTTTAAGGAGTTGGGTTTATTGTCGATCCCACTCAAATTGAATAACCAAGTTATTTCTATTATATATACAATTCAGTTGCCGAAGTATGTTTATGCTGCTAGTCAACCACATATCTAAAACTAATGACCTGAATACAACACTGAAGAATTAACTGTTATTCCTGATGTCTTCTATTGTTTTCTTGCGCACTGTCAGCCTTAAAGTCTGATTATCCTTGTATTCTTCTTATGTACCTAAAATACACTTTACCTAATGTCTAGCTGTTTATTTTCAGAGACATAACAGATTTGCTTGCTTGCCAGCATCTCAATTACTTTTAGGTTTCAAAATTCTCTCAAATCTCTTTCTGTCTCAAGGTAATATACCCTCTTTAATGTAGCACGTAAAAATCACGAAGAGTAGGTGACTTACAATTTACACATGTATCCATTTTTAGTCAAAAAGATGTGACAGCATGTCCTGTTTACTCAGTTCGATTTGTGGTGTGTGATGGGATCCAAAAAAAAGTCACAAAGATGGCTCCTGAAGAATGTCTAGTAAGCTTTCTCCTTCTTCTCCAGCAAAGGAAGCCTTGCCCTGTGTTTGAAGCCAATCCATTATGGCTCTGAGTTGATGGACAGGCTGCAATGGTTCCATATGACAGTCCTAGTTACAGTCGTACGTATGTCTTACTAAGAATCAAAACAAGATAGACAAGCGCATTTCAGTTTAGTGTTAGATAGTTTAGTTACATGGGGAAAAAGACAGTGTTGAGAAGATGTAATAAGAAGAAAATGGAGACCCACGATCACAGTAAGAAGAAGACCAATGATGTCTGTGCTTTGGAACATGAAGAAAACAAAGTCCATCTCGAATGAATCTCTACAATTGAGTCCTTTATAGAAAGGAGAGCACCCTTGCGCTGAGAAAAACTGCCTGGAGAACTGACATAACTTATCAGAACCCAAAAACAGGAAGACAGTTTGGCCCCCACCTCATTCTAATGGTGCTGCTTAGAAAGTTGGCTCCGGGTGTAAGAGGTGTCCCCCCCTTCTGAAGCATGCGTCTTAGAAGAAGCTGTTATTCTCCAGAATTGTGATAGTGGTGTTACCTTGAAACTGTTTTCCTTTCTCCCAAGAGTAAAGAAGAATTTCCTTCTTTAGAATTATTATCATGACTCTTGGGAAAAATCTTCCACCGCTTGAGACGTAAGACGCTTCCCTATGATCATGGATTAACCGTAATGAGTAACTTGATCTATGTTAAACTTTTTATTCCTCGTCCCCTTTTGTGTGTGGAGGCATGGAGCGGTTGGAAGTGTAACCTGAAAGAGATGTCCTGAAAGTAAAACAGTTTAAAAAATCCATTTTATTTTTTTCTTCTCCTTTGTAAATTTTCCCATCTCTGTTCCCCCCTGCATGTGTAGTAGATTCTAGTATTTTAGGAATAAAGTTTTTTCACTTAAGTTATTAAGCCGTTCTACCATATTTCTGAAGCATATACGCATCTTTCTCTCAATTTATGTTTATGTATCTAAAGCCATAAATTTTAGCTGTTACATTGGTTTGTCTCCTTTGCCTCCCGTGGCGTGTATAATTGTGGGTCATGCTTTGGCTTTCAGTCAAGTTCAAATCCGAACAAGCAGAAAGATATTGAAAATGGTAGAGTATGTAGAGGCGGTTGATGATACAACACACCAAATTTTGCTTTCTAAGTGTGCTGCTGTTTTTATGGGTATTGTGAATATGACAACCAGCTTGAATTTTGCTCATCCTTTTGCCATATGCACCCTTTCCCATACAGTAATCTCATACAGCTTAACACCAAACCATGACCTCACCATACCCCTTTCAATCCCACCTCAACTAGTTTTAAATATTTTCTAGTTCATCTCCTTGAGGAAAGTCTGAGAACACAATCTACAAATTTTTCAACGAATGTAGTACCACATTCATTTGTTATTTTCCCACTCACCTGGAAAACAACCTGTAAGATTAATATCTACAGCTTCCATTTCCCTCTTTCTTGTCTTCTGCTAGTGACAATTACCTTTTATGCTTCCTCTCTGTCATCATGACAGATTTCAGTCTTTGGTGTTTCCCTTGTTACTGTGCTTATCAGTGACTCCACTAAAAAGCCATACAACAAACTTAACGCAGCGATACGGTACTGTGCTCTCAGAGAGCAGATATAAACTGTGTATTGTTAACTTTTTCTTTTTAAACACAGTGTGTTCGAGATTGTATGTTGATTTGGTGTATTGTTCATACGTTAATCACTATTTTGAATACAATTGTTAAGGAAATGCTGCATGGAAAACATGACAAAGTAATCTGTTATTTGCTGTGATTTCTGTTCGTCATACACAGTGGAATCTTGCTTGTATAACTTTCATGCTATGTATCCAAGTCTAGCAGAGCTGAATTACTAGAAGTCAATCTCTCTCCTGGTATTTTTCATATCTTGTATATAGGCTACATTATTTCCGATTCCCTATAGGTAACTCCATACTTGTATTTAAATGCTCTCTTTTTACTAGTTTGCTCTCATATCCTGTTTAATAACCGTAATATTTTAAACTTAAAGTTGTTTACGTATCTCATGCTGTTGAATTGTGAACAATTAGAAATATCTGGCAAGAAGAAGTTAGGAGCGTATGATGTGATTGTCTGTAGTACTAGAATCCGAAAGCTCTTTGTGATCATGTTTATCTCGACGTTTAAATAATAAAAGTGTATGTTATTGCACATTTGCTACTGTGAATTATTTGACACTACTTGCTAGTCATGCAGTAATTAAGTTGGGTCTTTAGGCCATTGAGACACCCTTGTGTATTATATGCTTCAGGAGACTGATAATGAAAAGCAAACTGATTTTTCCTCGCAAGGACCATTCCTCTACTATGTGCCATGAGAGAATACCATCAGGTCAGTGAAGCATAATACTTATGGACTTTGTGATCGCCTGTTCCAGACTCAAATGTTAGAGAGATGTATGTGCTACTTGAGTTTTAGTTCTTGTCTCTTCCCAATTATTGAGTTTCACATCTTCTTTATGCCTGTGAATACTAATGTGGTTCCAGTGCAATCTGAGTCTCTAAATAAAATTGAGCTATTATTCTTTGGTGTGTAATAAAGTATACCATCTCTTTAAATCTATGATTTGTAGCACTTCATATCCTCCACTGTTATTATTAGTTCGCCTTAAATTAGACCAAAGAATATCGTTTTTACTTATTTTACCTATGGTGAGCAGCTAGCGTAAGGATATTTTTACCACGTCTGTACTTTTGCTGAATCCAAGTAGGCTTCGTACTCTCACAAAGTAGCCATAGGGATAGGTGACACATTAAAAGCAAGAGCTCTGTCGAGCAATTCGCAGATGGAAGACCAGTTGGACCTCAATAAAACAGTAAGCATGCAGAGCCCCTACCGCATCTAATTTTACGCCAACTCTTTATCTTCTGTATAGTACCCCAATATCTTGTCACTGACATGTAGCCTATGGGTCAGCCTAAAATTATTCTCTTGTCTTGCCATTACCAGATTCTCCCTCAGTTGAAATTACATAATAGGACACAGAGCATGTGTACTCTTACCAGTATCATTTTCCTTGATACTGTCACAAGAAATGATGCTTGTCAAATATTACATCCGATTGAGACGTGGGTTGTATTAGAAGGTTATGATATGTGATTAATTCCAGTCACTTCAGAACTGTATTAAATGTTCTCAACTTATGTCGTGATAAAAATAACTCTTTGCACCTATAACACGCAATCTCGTTTGAAACTATAAAAATCCTCTTCAAGATCTCCGATCTGTATAGTAAACTCCTTTGTCTATTTTGTTAGTTGTTTTTGGTTGTTTTAATTTAATGTGATAAAAAAGAGCCATGCTACTGTCGATCATGAATAGCTAGGATTTAAGTTTCGAAATTGGTATGATGGCAGAGATTTTCTGGTATGCTAGATCCATTCTATGATCCCTTGTTTAGATATAGACACAGAAGAAAAATGTCACGAAAACTCTATTGTGAACAGGCCGAGATCACCACCTATTACGACCATCAAAGCAGACGTGCAACTTATAAATAAATACATTATATAATACAATCAAAGTTAAATTATGACAAATAAATCATTAATTCAAAACACCTCACCAGCCTGCACTATTGTTCCGGTCTCAGCTCTGACTCCATATTCTTTCACCTCCTCTGTTAAGCCATTGCTCGCACAGTTAGATGCGGAGTGAATTGCGGCTGTGTGTCAAAACGCAATCATCATAATTGCCTCTGACATATCCTCCCTCTCTCATACTGCTCTCCTCTCTCCAATGGGAGGCAGTCGCTCCACAATACTCTCTCCAACACCTTCCATGCTTACATCTTCTCATGAACTCCACTCTTTGTCCATCTCCCAGTTGCACCACTTCCTTCATGATATACCGGTCTGCTTCCTAGTTGTGGATTCCCTGCTCACCAGCCCTACAAGCAATACCTCTATCCCACAGGCACTGTTTCCCGCGCAGAGCCTTCTCCAGCATGCGCTTCAGAGGCAATATGAGCATTTTTGTTCTTGCACATGGAATCTTTGCCCATCCTATCTCCCGGCTCAATAGTAATTTATTCACACTTGCCTGATTCCTATCACCATGCCTCACTTAATTGCGATATCTACTCATCCCGACGAAACCGTGTCTTTTCTATTTTAACTAACTCATCTGTGGCCTCTGTGTAGTTCCATGAGCATCCAGACCTTTAGTGACGGTTGAATTAGATACCTGCCCTTATTGAAAACTAGCAATTTAACCAAGTAGGAGTGAAGGAAATCGATCCTCCTAGTGCTCATATACACATAAAATAATTCACTCAACGTGTAACTTAATGCAGCGTGTGTGCTGAAACTACCACCAGTTCTGACTTCTTACAAATAACATCGTTCCAGTTATGTTGTGTAGTAGCACCATGAAGAATTTTGCACATAAATTCTTAAAACAATTGAGAATTAATTTTTTGGAAGTTGAGTGATAGCACTATATTGTCTTATCTTTCGAGTCTATTTAGGTTGACTGCATGGTGATTTTTTGTTTCAATAAAAATTCTCTAATAGGGTTGAATCCACATCCCAGTGTAATCATTACATATATCTAATTGCTGTGTTGTTAGAAGAGAACCAGAATAGAGAATTATAGTCAGCGATTCTCACTAGGGTCATTAATAGCGTAAGATGTCATTTTGTACTTTAATATATGGGTGTCACAGATAGACAATTTTAGACTCCTCAATGAGCTCCTGATATAAATTGTTATTCTTCTCTAAAGTATGTCATTGTGTTCCTATACTTACGATTAGAAAAATAACATTATAAACTGTTGAATTATTTGTGTTTAGATATAGCATTCTATTTAAAGCACAAATATAAGTGCAAAGATATCTCCATTACATTCATGTTCAAGAATTCTATCTTCTGTCAAGTAATGACACAGTCATCATGCTGAAAAGCTTCGATAGAATCATGGATACTGTGGTGTCATTAATTCACTAATCATTAGTGTAGACTGAATTGCACTTATTTTTCATGATATGTGTGCAATTGATGACCTGTAACATAGAGTTTTGTGCTCTATTCTTTTTCTTTAAGCTTCCTCTTATTTTGCCATCTAGTCCTCTGTCTACGATCTGTCTTGCCATCTTCAAAGCAGGATACCAATAACAGGAAAGTGTAGTTTCTTGCAGTCATTTTCATCTTGAAAGACAGAGAATGCATATTCAACTATGATATTACGTGATATATGACTTGTTACCAATGATCAGTTATCGTCAGTTCATTGTCCTGTTCTGGTTCGTAGCTCCACTAGCTATCAATCAAAGAATAATAGTGAAGTCTATATCTTGCTAGGACAGGTGTTAATTGCTACTCAGTTATCATGCGATAGCAAAGCAAGCCTTTCTCAGTGTAGTATAATTCGATTCATCCCATACACTCGTTTCAGAAAAGTCAAGCCTGTCGCTCTAATTAAGATAGCTAAACGCTGTTTATTTATGCCTATCCATTCCATTTTGTGTTCCTTGTAATCAGCTGGCATTCATGAGACAGTACGTAAGTGGTCTATTTACTGTACAAAGGGATCTAACATGTTCCAGCACATCAACTCGCTGTGAAGGATTAAGTATTTTTGCTGACTGCACTCGTTGATGTCACAGTAAACTGTTATATTAATTGCCTGGAAATTTGACTTCTCCATGATTCTAACGTCATTGAATGATCTGCAACTTCTTGTTAAAAACTTCCTCCTAAATGCATTACTTTTCTCTCAGTAGCATTATACATGTTGGGCAGGGTGCGTCTAATGATTCCTCGTTATGAAGATGGGATGTATGCATTGGTGAGCCAATCGTATATTAGCGAAGGCAGGCATGTGGGAAAATCCAGGGGAGAGACCGTGTGGAAGCACGCTCATGGGAGGATGAAGCTTGCAGAGCTAACATTAGGAGTGGTCTCTGAGGCAGAATTGAAACCCCACCCTGATGGGGACCTGTCTGTCTCTCTGGCCTCTCGCTGTGGGCTCCTGCATACAAAACAACCTGATGAAGTTTTCTCTAAGACTGGATGAATATTTGGCATAATGAAGGATGCGCATAACCGAGCAAGACAATTAATTCCTATACCCATACGTACTCACTAAA
The DNA here is from genome assembly GCA_009741485.1 of Malurus cyaneus samueli. Classification (NCBI taxonomy): domain Eukaryota; kingdom Metazoa; phylum Chordata; class Aves; order Passeriformes; family Maluridae; genus Malurus; species Malurus cyaneus. The sequence continues at coordinate 14,509 of VKON01002223.1, forward strand.
CACATAGCTGAGAGAGATTAAGGTAGACTGCAAGGGACAGATTGTTGTTTCAAGCATTTAAAATGTCCAATATTCAGTACTTTATTGTCAAGATCTATCTGAAAAATTATTTTACTGCTGCAAATAATAATAGCTTTTTTGGTATTTTATTTGGCACGTACTTCGGGTTTGGATGTACCCATAATCATTCAGGCAATTTGTGCTACAACTCTTTAAAACAGAAGTTGATATTTCCCTCATATTCTTCAGGAGCTACAGTTTTAAACAGAAAACAAATCCCTAAAGATAGAGGTTAGTTATTCTACCTTTAAAGATTAAAGGCCAACTGTAACAGTTGTACTTCCCTTCCCCCCTCTTCTTCCCTTCCCTCCCTCCCTTCCCTTCCCTTTCCTTCCTTTCCTTCCCTTCCTTCCTTCCCTTCCCTTCCATCTTCCTTCCCTTCCTTGCCTCCTTCTTTCCCTTCCTTCCTTCCCTTCCCTTCTTCCCTTCCTCCTTCCCTTTCCCTTCCCTTCCCTATTATCTTCTGGAAACATAAATCTTTTGCATATACAAAAAAATTCAATAGACCCAATTTGATAAGTATAGTACATCTAGAATGGAAATTGATATTAGCAGCTTTCCAGTTATATTAGAAAAGACTGAGATTAATTATACCTGACGGAATGTAATCATCTATTAATAATAAAATAGCATATCAAGATTTCTATAGAGTTCTTTTATATGAATGTAATATGTTTTGCTGAATGAGCTTTCACCCATTTAAATTAAGCCACAGTCTTTCTATTTGAGAAATCTAAATCTACACATTTGTAATCTGTTATTCGACATGGTTAATCAGCCACCTAATGTAGTGAAACATTTACATTCTAAAGCATCCTCTCTGAGCTATTCTACATCTATTCTCTTCTGCCTAATGGCATCCAAGAACAGTCTTTAGCTACCCACAAAGCTGAAAAGTCTCATCAAAGCTCTCATCCCGTGCAAATGCTCTTCTCTAGACTCAGAAATACATATCTTTCCTGCTTTTATCCACCCTGATGCTTCAAAAGACCATTTTTGTTCATCACTTCAGTCTGTCATTTGACCACACATCTTCTGTATATGCACACTTTCTTTGCACACCATCTGGCTCCTTGTTATCTGCTCCACACAACCTCAGCAGTCTGCTAACATCAAAGATTCCCTACCCAGCCTTACCACACACTCATGTCATTCTCAAAATATTGACTCTAGAATTCCAGCCTGTCTGGTAATACCAGCTATTTTCTACATTACTTGTCCCAGTTATCCCTCATGATGAAGAAAAGCTCCTTTAATGCATTCAAACTTTGCTCTTGTCTGTCTTTTTTAATGTTTTTCTTTAAAACATACTGTCAATGACTTCCTTCTTACCTGTAAAACTGGCTTCGAGTCAGAAGCACAATTTTTCAGGCTGATCACTAATTTCAGTGTTCTTTGCACACCCCCACTCTCTTATGTATCATCCATTGCTTCATTCTCTCTGTTCTGTGGTCTAAGGCCTTTCCTTCTGGGAGATTGGGAGATACAGGTATTTCTAATATATCATTTCGTCAGCCTGAAAACTGAAATAAATATACTTGCATGAACAACATAATATTTCATTCTTGTGAGTTAATATTCCTTGGCAAGTATTCACAGTATTTGTAACATTGAGAGTAACCTTTTCTTCTCTTCTGTTAGCAGCAGTACTGAGCATCTGTTTTGTTGACTGGCCAGAAAACCCACAGCTTTGGATTGTGCCTCTTCCAAAACACCTGATAAGATGTTACCCTCAAAAATAGATTTCTGTGAGAGGCTGTGCTCTCATGGGTTGTGGCGGCTGGGTTGGGCTGGCAGGACAGGCGCTGGCTCTGCCCAACCACCCTGGAAGTGACATCCAGGCTCTGAGCCCTCGAGGCTCCTGCTGTAGACTATCTAGCTTATACAGGATTAACTCATTAATATTCATTTAATCCTTGTCCTTTAAATCATCATGTAAAGAAGCACAGATTCCATTATACCAACAACTAACACCTTCTCACTGTGATTTGATGTATAAACCATTCTTATTTTTCGCTGTAAATTTTATTCAAATGCCACCAGCAATAACAGTCTACACAGGATAGCAAACAATTCCCAGAGTCCTGTTGCTCTGAGTTACTTTGTTGCTCTTCCTGATAGTAGAGCTAATAAAAAAGACAAACATTTGTATGTGCATTTTGTTTATTCAACCAACATTCCCTTTTTTTACAGGAATTTAAGGGGAAAAAAAACCAAAAAACAAGCTACTGGCTGGATTAACAAAATGGATGAATAATTTTATAACCACTCACTAATAACAGATGTAGCTGTGCAACTTAATGAGAGAGCTAATCAGCATTCACTTTTTGGGGCAAACTTGATAACCTCCTTTGCAATGCTCTGCCTTCTCCTCAGCCCTCGAATAGAATAACTGCTGGGGAAGGATTGAAAGGCTTGAAAGAACAGTGAGCTAATCTGAGTGTATTTTGTACCCTTCGGGCAACATCCACTATTTCCTGTCTAGGATATAACTGAAGTCAGTTCTAGGAAATGATGGGTGGGATAAAGGCAGGCTTAAAGTAAGTGAAAAGAAGAGATGCAATAAAATTAGAATATTTGGTTTTTAATCCAAATTAGAGAATGTGAATAGTATACCTGCCATAATGTGCACACTGATATGTATGATTGCATTGAACTTAGTTATGGGCCCCTTGTAATCAAAATATTGTTTTACCTACTGTGTGGCATTACCTGTTGGAGAAATAAGGGATAAATCCATGCATGAAATTTTAGTTCTGTCCTCAGTGAAACTTTACAATGTTTGATTGAAGTTTTTAATTCCTTTCCATTACAACTGAGAAGGATTTGGGTTTTTTTAATCTCTGGAATCTAAAAATAGTTTCAGATTTAAAAGAACCTGACTGCCGGTGAAGTACATAGCTGAGATTTGGAATTATCCGTTCAAAGTAGTGGTCCCGTCTGTATTTCTTGTACATGTAAGCATTATGGGGGTTAAAAGAAAAGGTTACAGATATCCAAAGGAAAGCTCAAGGAAACTGCCACCTCAAAACCACTCATACTTGGCAACACATCATAGTTTGATGAAATAGGAATTCGTGGCAGACTTGTAGTTCATGAGTTGGTAATTTTAACCAAGACCTGTTTTTTTGATAGCATTCCTTGCGTCACTGGCAAGTCTTCTGGAGTTTTTATAGATTAAGAATTTTTAACAATTTTAATTTAATCTTCCTGCTAATGAGACTGGCATGAGAAAAATCTTTGAAAT
>VKON01002230.1:0-16707 GCA_009741485.1 Malurus cyaneus samueli
CATCTGGGGCAGCGCCTGTGCTTGGCCCTGTCCAGCCTGAGACGGGCACAGACACAGCTCCGTTTGTTTGGGTTCGTTATGAGAAACCAACGGGTGGCCTTGACAAAGACACAGTGACCAGGACACAGTGACCAGGACACAGTGACCAGGACACACTGACCAGGACACAGTGACCAGGGCACAGTGACCAGCACACACTGACCAGGACACTCCAATCATGTCACACTGACCAGCACACAAGCCCCTCCAGGCCAGCAGGGTCCCCGTGTTCCTCCCCTGCAGGAATTCAGGATTCAGGTGTCACACTGAGGCACAGAGGGCCCGAGATGTGCCGTGACCACCACGGGCAGGGTGTCCTGGGGCACTCGGTGCCACCAGCTTTGCTCGGGGCCATGGTGGCAGTGAGGCTGAATCTCGTTAATGGTTCATGGATTGACCCAAAGGGGAAGATCTGGACCGTGTACCCCAACCCTCGCCCCGCTCTGAACTGACCAGCACTGACCCCAACCCCATTGCTGTACCCATGGCGATTCCTGTCACTGACACCAGCATCAGCTGCCAGAGCTCCACGGTGTCCCAAACATCATTTCTGATTGGGGATTAATGATCTGAGCCCCAGGGGAGGAGGTGCTGCTGTTCCTGCCACGTAAACTGGGTGTGATGATTATTAATCCAGGTGTTAATTACCACAGCTCCTTCCCGCCTGGCTGAACCTGTGCCCCGGGGCATCCAACACTTCCCAAATCCATAATCTGGGGAGCTGAGCAGCAATTATCACAAATGAGGGTGGCACATTTATTGTTTATTATTTATTATTTATTATCACAAATGAGGGTGGTACATTTAGTATTTATTATTTATCATCACAAATGAGGGTGGCACTCACGAGCTCTGAGGGCACGTTCTGTGACCACCCAAATTCAGCATCCAATGGTGGTGAAGCCACCCCAGGGCTGGACCCGTTACCCAGCAGTGAGATCCCAGTTGCAGATTGAGCTCGGAGCTCTGGAATCTCAGAAAGGACCGAGAGAACGAGAGAACGAGAGAACGCCCCGTCCCCCCCTGCCATGGCACCAGCAGAGGGGACAGGGAGGGGACGAGCACCAGGGGCCTCAGAGGACACCTCATCATAATTCAACAATGATCATGAGGGAATTACAGCAGTTTGCCCCCAAATCCCTCTCAGTCCACGCCCCAACCTGCCGACACACCGGGCTTGGCTCCAGGCTCATCACTGAGATCAGGATGAGGAATGGGATCAAGGCTCCAGGGATCCCATCCCATCCCATCCCGACCCATCCTGACCCATTCCGATCCCAATCCCATCCTGACCTCCTGCCCATCCCATCCCATCCCATCAATCCCATCCCATCCCATCCCATCCCATCCATCCCATCCCATCCTCCCCATCCCATCCATCCCATTCCCATCCTCCCATCCTACCATCCCATCCCGCCACCTATCCCATCACCCATCCCATCCAATCCCATCCCATCCCATCCCTGGATTCCCATCCCACCCATCACCTCCCATCCATCCCATCCCATCCCATCCCATCCCAATCCCATCCCATCCCATCCATCCCATCCCATCCCATCCCTCCCATCCCATCCCATCCCCATCCCCCATCCCATCCCATCCCATCCCCAAATGACAGAGCAGCTGCAGCCCAAGTTTCCCTCTTGGGGGGTGGGGAGTAGCCAGAGCCCCTGCTCAGTGGCCACGCGTGCTGGGCTGGCCCTGGCTGGACAGCAGCACCCACCTGGCTCAGCTGGACCACAGAGGGAAAACAAACTGGAAATAAATAAAATGGGAAATGACTCCTAGGATGGAACAAGTCAGCTTCCTGCAGCAAAAAGATACCACCCACAAGCAAATGAAAAAACGAAAGATTCTGCTCTGTCCTTCGTATCCCAGAGGATTTCTTGCCAGAAAGTGCGGCTCCAGCACCAGGAGAGGCTGCTCTGGAATGCAAACCTTGTAAAGAACCAAAGTTCCCCCTTCTCCTCCTTTTCTGAGCTTCCCCATCTGCACCGGGGTCACCCAGCCTGGGATATCCCTCGGTCAGGGGGTCATCCTGGGGACCACGGGAACCCGCCCCGTGCTCTGGGATTCAGTGGTCTCTGTGATCGTGATCTATCCTACATATGATTTCTATTCCATCACAAATAGATTTCTATTCCATAACATAATGATTCTATTCCATACAATAATGTTTCTATTCCATACAATAATGATCTATTCCATACAATAATGATTTCTATTCCATAGCAATAATATTCTATTCCACCACAATAATGATTTCTATTCCATCACAAAATGATTTATATTCCGATAACAATGATTATAACATAATGATTTCTAATTCGACATTCATCACAATATGATTTCTATTCCATGACATAATAATTATAACAATATGATTTTTATTCCATAACAATAATGATTATAATAATGATTTCTATTCCATCACAATAATGATTATAATAATGATTTCTATTCCATCACAATAATGATTTCTATTCCATCACAATAATTTCTATTCCATGACAATAATGATTTCTATTCCATCACAATAATGATTTCTATTCCATAACAATAATGATTTCTATTCCATCACAATAATTTCTATTCCATCACAATAATGATTTCTATTCCATAACAATAATGATTTATACTCCATAACAATAATGATTTCTATTCCATAACAATGATTATAACAATAATGATTTCTATTCCATGACAATAATGATTTCTATTCCATAACAATAATGATTTCTATTCCATGACAATAATGATTTCTATTCCATCCCAACTGGAGCTGAGCTGGGCCCAGCCCTGGTCCTGCAGGACCCCCCTCAGTGGCTCCGTTTGGGCTGCTGGGACCAGTGGGGACAATGGGGACACCAGGCCAGCTGGGATAAAGGGAATGGGGGGACAGAAAAACGGGATAATGGGTCTGGGGGCGGTGGAACCCCTTAGGACAGCTCATTTGGGGCGGGGGCACTGGGACAGTTCATGGGCAATGGGGCGGGTGGACCCCACGACGGTCCGGGGACTGGGAGGGTCTCTGGGGCCATGGGGATGGGCTGGGGGCTTTATGGGGCTTATGGGGCTTTAATGGGCCTGGGGCCATGGGGATGGGCTGGGGCTTTATGGGGGCTTTATGGGGGCTGGGGCCATGGGGACGGCTGGGGGCTTTATGGGGCTGAGAAGGGTCTCTGGAGCTATGGAGACAGTTGGGGGTTGCTTTATGGGGCTGGAGGTCTCTGGAGCCATCGGGATGGGCTGGGGGGCTATGGGACTGGGGAGGGTTCTCTGTACCCCTCAGGCCGGTCTCGGGGTCTGGTCTCGGTCGGGGGTCTCTGCACCCCTCAGGATCAGGGGTCTCAGGTCTCGGCTCTCGGGTCTCTGTACCCCTCAGGCCGGTCTGGGGATGATCTCTGTACCCCTCAGGATCAGGGGTCTCGGGGTCTCGGCTCTCGGGTCCGGGGGTCTCTGTACCCCTCAGGCCGGTCTCGGGGTGATCTCTGTACCCCTCAGGATCAGGGGTCTCGGGGTCTCGGCTCTCGGGTCTGGGGTCTCCGTTCCTCCCCACGGCGCCGGGCGCGCCCGGACACATTTGGCCGCCGCACCACCGGAAGCTCGCTCCGGGCGGGGCGCGGGGGGGGGTGCGGTGGAACAAACCGGGACGGGAGGGGACGGGCGAGACGGCATGGATGGAATGGGACGGGATGGAACGGGACAGAACGGGACGGGGTGAGACGAGACGGGCGAGGCGGAGCGGGCGGGGCGGGGCGGGGCGGAACCGCGCGGAGCGGGCGGCGGCGCAGCAGGCCGGCGGAACGGAAGGGCGCGGAAGCGGAAGGCGGCAGCGCGTTTCCGGGGGCGGGCCGGTGTCGGAGCGGGATGGCGGCGGGCGGGCGGCGTGAGGGGCGGCCATGGAGCGCGGGCCGGGCCGGCCCAGCCGCAGCTGCGTCAGCAGGCCGTGCAGGCGCTCTACCACACCCGACCCCAGCGGCAAGAGCGGGCGAGCTGCTGGCTGGGCGAGCTGCAGCGCTCGGTGAGAGCCGCGGGGGCGGGACGGGCCCGGGCTCGCGGGAGCTCTCGGGCTCATCCGGAGCGGGCGGGGCAGGAGCGGCACCGGGGCAGGAAGGCCCGGGGCAGGAGCGGCACCGGGAGCCCTCACCCCGCTGCTGCTGCCGCTTCCCTCTGCTCTGCTGGGAGAGCTCTGCAGAGGGACCGGGGCCAAGGGCTGCAGGGACGGGACACAGGGAACGGATCAGAGAAAAGGGGAAATTGGGGTGCGATCGGGGCAATCGGGAACTCCTGCTGGGAGGGGTGGGAGGGGTGGCGATGGAATTTGCACCCTGGATCCCTTTGAGTGCCCAAGGAAGGCCAGGCTGGACATTGGGGCTGGGAGCAGCCTGGGACAGTGGGAGCTGTCCCTGCCATGACACGGGTGGCACTGGGGTGGCACTGGAGGGGCTTTGGGGCTCTTTCTCACCCAACCCATTCCTGGGTTCTGTGATCAACACCAGGAACGATGGACTGGGAGGTTTGGCACAGCCCTGAGGTGTCTGGGAAGGAGGAATCGGCTCCCAGAGGGAATTTTGTGCTCCCTTCGGGCTTTCCCTGCCGGGCGGGACAGAGGAGCCACCGCCAGCCGTGAGGGATGGAGCCACTGCCTCCTTCCCCTCCCCGCAGCCCTCAGGACACACCCGCGGCTCCCTCCTCCAATCCCCCTGCGTTTGGGTGTTTGTTTTTGTTCTTTGTCCTCGTGTTGTCCTGCTGGAGCCACTCTGTCCCCCCTCGGGGTGGATGTCCCCTCCTTCCCAGACCTGGGGGTCCCTCTGTGTTGCCCTCAGGGCCCTCATCTTCCTCCACTGCTTTCCCCCAGCCCTCCTCAGAGCCATGGGACAAGATTCCCTCATAGTGGGACTGCAGAAGAGCTGTATCCTGCCCCCTCCTTTCTCTGGGTATCCCAGTTCTGCTCAGCCTCCTCCAGAGCTCTCTGGGTTATCCAGTTCTGCTCAGCCTCCTCCAGAGCTCTCAGGTTCGGTATCCCAGTTCTGCTCAGGCCTCCTCCAGAGCTCTCTGGGTATCCAGTTTGCTCAGCCTCCTCCAGAGCTCATCTGGGTATCCCGTTTCTAGCTCAAGCCTCCTCCAGAGCTCTCTGGGATCCCAGTTCCTTGCTCAGCCTCCTCCAGAGCTCTCCAGAGCTCTCTGGGTATCCCAGTTCTGCTCAGCCTCCTCCAGAGCTCTCTGGGTATCCCAGTTCTGCTCAGCCTCCTCCAGAGCTCTCTGGGTATCCCAGTTCTGCTCAGCCTCCTCACAGAGCCGTCTGGGTATGCCCAGTTCTGTCGTCCTCCTCCAGAGCTTCTTGGTATCCAGTTCCTGCTCAGCCTCTCCAGAGCTCCTGGGTATCCCATTCTGCTCAGCCTCCTCCAGAGCTCTCTGGGTATCCCAGTTCTTGCTCAGCCTCTCCAGAGCTCTCCAGAGCCTCTGGGTATCCCAGTTCTGCTCAGCCCTCCTCCAGAGCTCTCTGGGTATGCCCAGTTCTGCTCAGCCTCCTCCAGAGCTCTCATGGGTATCCCAGTTCTGCTCAGCCTCCTCCAGAGCTCTCTGGGTGTCCCAGTCTGCTCAGCCTCCTCCAGAGCTCTCTGGGTATCCCAGTTCTGCCTCAGCCTCCTCCAGAGCTCTCTGGGTATCCCAGTCCTGCTCAGCCTCCTCCAAGAGCTCTCTGGGTGATCTCCAGTTCTGCTCAACCTTCCTCCAGAGCTCTCTGGGTATCCCAGGTTCTGCTCAGCCTCCTGCCAGAGACTCTCCGGCTCTCTGCGTATCCAGTTGCTGCTCATGCTCCTCCAGAGCTCTCTGGGTATCCAGTTCCTGCTCAGCCTCCTCCAGAGCTCTCTGGGTATTCCCAGTTCCTGCTCAGCTCCTCCAGGCTCTCTGGGTATCCCAGTTCTGCTCAGCCTCCTCCAGAAAAGCTCTTCTGGTCCCAGTTCCATTCCCATCCTCAGCTCCATTCCCACCCAAACCATTCCAGGATTCTGTGATTACAGCTCCAGGAAGGCAGGAGCAGTGGGAACCCAACCCCAAGAGCTCATCCCAACGGAGGCAAATGGGACAGAACTGAGTGCCCTGAACAGGCACAGACTGACCCGGGGTGCCAGGAATGTCCTGTGATGGTGGCACTGCATTGACACCGTTTGGCAACAGAAGGGTGTTTGGGTGGTCCAAACAAACAAACATCCTTTGGGTGGTCCAAACAAACATCCTTTGGGTGGCCCAAACAAACCAAACATCCTTTGGTGGCCCAAACAAACATCCTTTGGGTGCCAAACAACATCCTTTGGGTGGTCAAACAAAACATCCTTTGGGTGGTCCAAACAAACATCCTGTTGGGTGGCCAAACAAACATCCTTTGGTGGCCCACAAAAAACATCCTCTTGGGTGGCCAAACAAACATCCTTTGGGTGGCCCAAACAAACATCCTTTGGGTGGTCCAAACAAACATCCTTTGGGTGGCCCAAACAAACATCCTTTGGGTGGTCCAAACAAACATCCTTTGGTGGCCCAAACATCCTTGGGTGGCCCAAACATCCTTTAGGTGGTCCAAACATCCCTTTGGGTGGCCCAAAGCCTTGGGCCAAGCTTTGGTCCCTGCCTGAGCACCCAGCCAGTGCCACCCCTGCTGTGGGCAGGGACACCTCCCACTACCCCAGGCTGCCCCAAGCCCTGTCCTGGCCTTGGACTCTTCCAGGGATCTTGGGCTGAGCTGTCCCTGTTTGCCAGGGTGCTCAGAGTCATCATGGGCATGAGAAGGCCAAGCCTAAAGCTGACTTAGGATGTCTGAGTCAGTCTGTGCTGAGTTCAGCTTTGGCTCTGGGAACCCCCAGACCTGGTGAGATCCCCGTGTTCGTGTCCCTGGCAATGTTTGATCAGTGTATGATGGGGTTCAGTCTTTGGTCTGGGAACCCCCGAGAGCCCGGTGAGAGTCCCTCATGGTTCTGGTCCTGGCATGTTTTGAACAGGATGTGGGGTTCAGTTTGGGTCTGGGAACCCCCAAACCTGGTGAGATCCCCATGGTTCTGGTCCCTGGGAGTCTTGGGCAGTGATGTGGGGTTCAGGTGTTGGCTTCTGGAGCCGCCAGAACGCCGGTGCAGATCCCATGGTGTCTGGTCCCTGGCATCTTGGGCAGGATGTGGGGTTCAGGTTTGGCTCTGGGAACCCCCAAACCTGGTGAGATCCCCATGGTTCTGGTCCCTGGCATGTTTGACAGGATGTGGGGTTCAGGTTGGCTACTGGGACCCCTCAGACCGGTGAGATCCCATGGTTCTGGTCCCTGGCTTTGGGCAGGATGTGGGGTTCAGGTTTGGCTTCTGGGAACCCCCAAATCGCTGGTGAGATCCCCATGGTTTCTGGTCCCTGGCATGTTTGACAGGATGTGGGGTTCAGGTTTGGCTCTGGGAACCCCCAGACCCGGTGAGATCCCCATGGTTCTGGTCCCTGGATCTTGGGCAGGATGTGGGGTTTCAGGTTTGGCTCTGGGAACCCCGAACCTGGTGAGATCCCCATGTGTTCTGGTCCTGGATCTTGGGCAGGTGTGGGGTTCAGGTTTGGCTCTGGGAACCCCCAAACCTGGTGAGATCCCCATGGTTCTGGTCCCTGGCATCTTGGGCAGGATGTGGGGTTCAGGTTTGGCTCTGGGAACCCCCAAACCTGGTGAGATCCCCATGGTTCTGGTCCCTGGGATCTTTGACAGGATGTGGGGTTCAGGTTTGGCTCTGGGGGTACTGGGGGTTCAGGTTTGGCTGTCAGCTCCCCTGGCAGCCTTGTTGCTGCCTTTCCTGGTTATTCCTGGGAAATGGGGCCGTGGCAGAGCAGCTCTGAGCTGGCACAGCCCTGGAGAGCTCAGCTGAGGGTGCAGATTGACCTAAATGCCAGAATTTGGGGATCCTTCAGGCAGCTGTGAGTGGTGTGGAGGCTGATTCCAGACCAGGGGGTTCCTAAGGCAGAGGGGCTGTACCCAGGGTGGGGATTGGCCTTGTCCCAGTTTGCTGAGCTTTGTGGCTCTGCACCCCTTGTGTCTGCAGCCCTCAGAGCTGTCTGTGTGTTGGGGTTTTGGTGTGGAGGCTGGTTTGGGTTTTAGTGGAAATGCTTTCCAGGAGGGAAATCCTCTAGCTTGGAGCCAGTAAGGTTAATTGGAGTGACTGGATCTGACATTGCACTGTCCCTTTGATCTGTCCCCAACGTTCGTTTATTGATGATATTGGGGAGCAGAGTGACCCCCAATTGAATAAAAACACACCAGAGCACCTTGTAGCAGATGAAGTGTCCTGGGAATAGTTTGAAATCCTTTCCCAGTTGTATGGGAATGAACTCTCCTGGCCCTGTGCTGTGACCACTGGCCTGGGAAAGCTCCCCTGAGGGTCCCCAGTGTCCCCCTGTCCAGGCTCAGTCCTGGCACCTTGGCTGTGGCTCAGCCCATCCTCTCCACAAGGCTTCAGCCTGACCCCAAATGTGGAGTTTGGGCAGTGGACACCAATGGAAAGGAGGAGTTGCTGCGTTCCCAGGGGTGTGCCCAAGGACAAGCCATTGCTGGCTCTTTGTGTCCTTGAGCCTTTGGCCAGTGGTCCTGGGCCACCCTGAGTGGCAGCTGCAGAGGAGCACTGGAAGTCTGCCTGGGCACATCCTGTGTCACTTGGGGCACTGAAGGGACTCCAGGCCTCCTGGACCTTCTCTTCCCCAAGGGAGCACCCATACCCATCCCATTCATCCCATCCGAGTCCCATAGTCCCATCCCAATCATCCCATATCCCATCCCATCCACCCATCAATCCCATATCCCATCCCATATACATCCCATATCCCATCCCATCCCATCCCATCATCCCATCCATCCATTCCATCCCATCCAGTCCCTCCCATCCATCCCATCCCATCCATCCCATCCATTCCCATCCCATATCCCATCCCATCCCTCATCCATCCCATCATCCCATCCCATCCCATCGCGATCCCATCCCATCCCATCCCATATCCCATCCCATATCCCATCCATCCCATCCCATCCCATATCCCATCCCATCAATCCCATATCCCATCATTCCATTCCCATAATCCCATCCCATCCCATAATCCTCCAATTCCCAATAAAAGTCCCATGCCATCCTCATACCCATTTCCCCATCCCATATTCCATCCCATCCATTCGCCATCCCATATCCCATCATTATCCCATCTCCATATCCCTTACCCCATATCCCATCTCCGATATCCCATCCCGATATTCCCATCCCATATCCATCCATATGCCCATTCACATCCCATAATCCATCCCCATCGCGCATAATCCCATCCACCAGTTCGTCATCCCATATCCCATCCCATCCCCATGGCAGAGGGGCTCCTGCCCTCAATCGAGGACTGAGGGTTTATTTATTCATTTCCTGACATTGCTTTCAGTTTTTCCCTACGTGTTCTGCTGCCCCATGCCCCTATTCCTGCCAAATCTCCATCAAGGTGGGATTTTCAGGACACTGATCCCAGGTCAGCACTGTTAGAGCTGTCTGAAGGTGCAGGAGTGAAGGCTGTTCAGCTTTTGAAGGCTTTGCGGAATTCCTGAATGTGCCATGAGGAATTTCGGGCATGGGAACAGCATCTGGTAGCCATTGGTGCTCACAGTCCATTGATAATGTTGCTGTTTGCTGAGTCAGTGGCTCCCAGATGGATTATCTGTGGGTTTGGGAGGATCTCCCGTGTCTGCCACTGTGTCATTCCAAACAGAGAATTACCAGCCTGTTCATTGAGGGAGGAAGAGTTTAATGAGAGGGTTTGGGGGGATTCTGGCTGCTGTAGCTGTTGAGTTTTGTAACTTTTTGTTTGTTCCCAGCTTGGGAATTTCCTGGTGAGTGTCAATAAACCAGAGGGGACATTTATGACAGCAGTGCCTCCAGGTTTTGTTCACTCCCTGTTTTACACCAGGAGTAGCTGCAGATATTGGAGCTACTGCCCATGGAACAGCACATGTCATGGAGGCAGCTGGGAAAGGAGGATCAGAGCCTGGGAACAGCAAAGGAGCTTGTCTGAAAGCTCCTGGAAGGCTCTCCTTCACCATCCCACTATAAAGTTTTCATTTTCTGTGTGCAAGACGCTGGGATTTCCTGGGAATCAGCCTGGATGATGCTGATCCGGTCCAGGAGAGCCCTGGAACCATGGCCTAGGATTGGGGTCTGGAGTGTTGGTGATGGTGCAGCCTTTGGGCACCGCTGTCCTGCCCAGGAGAGAGGTTTGGAAAGGGGATTATTTTTCATCTAGTCTGGAATGTAGCTGGAAGCGGGGCTGTGGTTTATAACAAAAGCGCTGTTTGGCTGTTGGAGTGACAGGCCAAGGGCTGTGGTGGAATTGCCTTCATTAGTGAGGCTGGAATGAGGAGCAGAGATGGGTTTTAGGAATGCAAAGTTTTATTTCACCCTGGGTTGAGCTCAGGGAAGTCCTGTGGCCCAAAGGCTGTCAGAGACAAGGACTGTGGAGCTCATGGAATTGGCTCAAGTTATGCTCCCAGATTTCTGCATCAGCTCATTTGGGGTTTTTAACCATGCTGCCCAGGGAGGTGGCAGAGTTGTGTTTCCTGGCAAGGACTGGACGTGGCACTCGGTGCTGTGGGCTGGGGACAAGGTGAGCCTGGTGTTTTCCTGGCTCACCCAGTGCCCCCATCCCACACTCAGGACTGAGCCTTGTGTTCAGACCAGCCTGGCCCTGGCACTGGCCCTGGCCCTGGCGAGAGAGCCCAGAGGGGAACACGGAGCAGCTCCAGGGCTGGAACCCTCTGGAGCCAAACTGGGAGAGCTGGGGGGGCTCCCCTGGAGAAGGGAAGGATCCAGGGAGAGCTCAGAGCCCTTTTGGGGCTGAAGGGGCTCCAGGAGAGCTGGAGAGGGACTGCAAGGGGCAGGGACAGGACACAGGGAATGGCTCCGCTGAGAGGGCAGGATGGATGGATCTGGGGAAGGAATTCTTCATGTGGGGGTGGGAGGAACCAGAGAGATTGGGCTCTGGATCCCTTTGAGTGCCCAAGGACCAGCTGGACATTGGGGCTGGAGCAGCCTGGACAGTGGGAGCTGTCCCTGCCATGGCACGGGTGGCACGGGGCTTTGGGGTCCCTTCCACCCATCCCTTCATACCTACCTCCAAACACCCTGGGTGCAGAGCTCCCAGTGCTGCCATCCCAGCTCGAGCTGGGGGCTGGGAAGGTGCTGACACTGGGACAGCCAGCCCAGGAGCCAGAGGGACAGAGCAGCCTCAGCACAGACCTGACAGTGGCACAGACCTGACAGCCCCTCCAGGAGAGCCCATCCCACACCCCACCCGTGCAGGAAAGGGCAGTCAGAGGCTTTTCTGGGCTAAGTGGAGTCTCACATGGAAATGAACACAGAGAGAGCCCAGCAAGGGACATGTGGCAACGAGAGGCTGGAAAAAGGTCTCCCCTGATCAAATCATGGTATGGAATCCCAAGATTGAGGCCACGAGGTGCATTGAGGGCCCACAGCAGAAACCGGATGGGTTCTGCTAGAGGAGAGCCAGGAAGGAAATCACAGCCTCGTAGGTAGGGTGGCACCGCCAGTGCCAGTACCAGGTGCCAGTCCAGTGACCAGTGCAGTGCCAGGCCAGCCCAGCAGTGCCAGCCAGGCCAGGCCAAGTGCCAGTGCCAGGGCCAGTGCCAGTGCCAGTGCCAGGGCCAGTGCCAGGGCCAGGCCAGTGCCAAGGGCCAGGCCACCAGTCGGCCGGAGGCCAGGGCCAGTGCAGCCAGGCTGAGTGCCAGTGCCAGGCGCAGCCAGTGCCAGGGCCAGGGCCAGGGCCAGGGCCAGGGCCAGGGCCAGTGCCAGGGCCAGTGCCAGGCCAGTGCCAGTGCAGGGCCAGGCGCGCTTGGTAGTACAGTCGAAAACCGTGTTTTAATGATATGAATCATGTTTTTAGGACAAAAAGTAGACGGCGGGAGTGGCTCTGAGAGCTACTATGCATCAGGGGCCGTCAATAAAATGAAGACTGTCGAGACAGACAGAGAGTCATGCCAAGTGTCGAGTCAGTCTAACATAGAATGAAACCGCCAGATGAAGGTGTCATAATCTTCCTTCTGATCTTTTTAGGTGGGATTGCCACTCATCTTGGTGGGGGAGTTTTTTTTTTGCGGAAGGGGTACCTACGTGCTTTATCTTCCATGAAACCTCAAAATGATTGAATATAACCGAACTCGTTAAAAGGAATGAGAAAAACAAAGATGCCAGGCTGTGAAAAAACCTAAACAAATACTAGAGGTAATATAGGGTTATCTCACTGGGTGCAAGGTGGGTGAAATTGATCTAATGATACGTCTTTTAAATCAATTGATTTGCCTAAGCGTTCACATGGTTTGTAATCTTATCATATTAAGATTTGGGATTCATTTGATAGAGTTGGATAATTGGAATCCTCAAAAACCCGGTACACAGCCGTCAGTAAGCGGGAACCTTTCAAAACCTTAAAGGAAGGTCGTCCACGCACGTGGCAGAAGTTCTTGAAACATTATTGCTTAGCTTTGGACAAAATTATATTGCCCTAATAATCTCTAACTTGACCCAGAAACAATCATAGCTGTTTAATTGTTTGGCAAATGAACTTAAATTATGGACTAGATGCCAAATGTGTGATCCAAGGCTCTAGAGACATACTGTTGGGGTTTGCACCACACGGTTAGAAGATAATGGTGTGTGCATAAAAACAACTAGTCAGATAAAGATTAGGGGAAGGTGACATTAACGTGCTGAGTAGGATACAGTCATTAATGGGCTGTGGTGAGGGTGGAATTGGTATGGCCACACTTTGGGGTTCCAAAAGACTGGTTCAGAAGATGGAGTCATGGTAAAAGTTTAGAAAGCAAGACTGTGGGAGGAAAGGGTCCTACGGCTTGTGCTGAGAAATGGTCTATGCGGTAACATGTTTAGAGCTTACAGAAACTTGTTTTGTGAATGCTGGGTATGAGGCTGAGAAAGTTTTGAAAGCACTTTTGTACTATCCTGATGTAAAACGAGCGATGTGGTGAGCAGCTGAAACAGAGGGTCTTTGGTAACTAACTAGTTGAGCAGTTTATCTGGGATTCTCATTCTCACATTTAATGTGTTCGAATCTCATGGATAGTTTTAGTAAAAGATGTGCATTGTCTTAGAGAATATTTGTGGTTCTGATGCAAGAAATAGAAGAAAGTTTGTGATCATTTGAATACAGTGGTCAATTCAGTAAAAATTTTAGAAAGTATTGTAGCTACTGCAATTAGCCTTCATTCATAGTATGTAAAAATAGGCTTGTAAGTGGCTGAACTTAAATGGGGTTTTTATTAAAAATCTTGTGATATAGCCATAATTGAAAATCAATTTATTGAAATAGGAATAATACAGACTTGTGGTGAAGCTCACAATTCAACATTTTGCTTGTAGGAATAACGCTTATGGTAGCTTTGCATGTCTTAGTTTCAAAATACACTTTTGCTGATAAAGCTCAATCCAGTATTTAAACAAAATTATTTTGTAAATAAATGAAAGTCTCCTGTTAACATTGGTTCATTCTGCAAGTGCCACATTCCCTGTCTTGTGAAATAATTTTCCATTGATGTTCCTCACAATTTTAATTGCTAATGGACTTATGAGGGAGAGCAATGTGTCTAGATTGGCTAGGTCTTTTCGAAGACAGTTTTTCGTGGTTGCACTCTGTGTTGTATGACCCAACTTTTTTTTTAAAATGTGAGATTTGTAGAATCATGCTGTTTGGAAAGCGAAACAATTTTTTTCAGCCTCTCAGTAGCGCTTCTAGTCAAAACAGTTTTGTATATTTTCCAAGAATGGAGATTCCACATCATCTGAGACCTACTCACAGGTGTGTGACAATCCTAGGGTTTCAAATAGTTTGTCTTTTTTTTTTTTTTTATTTTTGCTTTTTTTCTTAAATTTTTAAATTGAGCTGTATTGCTGGGTCCGCCTGTCAGATGGTGCCCCCTGTGCCTCCTATTAGACAGAAAAAGGTGCATCCCTGATCGTGAGTACTTGCAGAAATACAGTCTGTCTTGTTAAGTTGTCACAAGAACAGAACCAAGAAAAGAATGACAGTCAGGGCACTAGTGACTACCATGGAAAAGGAAAAGAATATTTTTATTTAAATTGCTGTGGCTGCTTGTCTTGGTTTTGCCTTACGGACGGGGGATGGCAACGTTTCATGCTATGTGGAATACATTAGGATTATTATTACCAGAAAGTGGATTTATTTCAAGACTCAAAAGCAAAAGTACCAAAAAGCAATTCATGGAAAGCTGATGTGCTAGAGGATACAGACTCTTACAGAAAGTAAGAATCCTTTGAATACCTCTGTGAGGGTTGATGAATGGGTTAAGTAAGTTCAGGGGCGTAGCTTATATTAAGTGTTTTTATGCCAAGGTGCCACAAGAACGTTCTCCTTCCCCTCCCTGGCAACATTTTCTCATTGTAGTTCTGAGTATGTGATAAGAAAAAGAACAGAACTAGCTCTCAAAGCATCTTAAATATCTAATTAGCGATAAAAATTCCATGAAATTAGAGAAGCTATTGTGTTCTGGCAACTAGGTGGAAATTCTGGTTATGTATGATAAAATTGATTATTTGTAAACAAAAACATGTCACAAACCAAGGTCATAAAAAAAAAATATCTGGGCATTGAATACTCTTTGAAATAGGTAGTTAAGCTGGCCAACGAACTGTTTTTGAAAGCCCAGATTTGAGGAGTAAACTTGGGAAATATAAATGGTACACTGCATTTACTGGATTTTTTTTTTTTTTTTTTTTTTTCCTTTTTGTACTGTTCTGGAAAAGTTTTGAGCAGATGTCTTCTGAGTTACAATGCTTGCCATGATTGGCTTAAGTATAATGCAGCAGCCATAATTGCCACTGCCTCTAGAATTTTGGCCATTTTTAGTGCACGGAATCTGCATTTTATCTTCAGCTGCTGAACAGCACAGCCCTTAGACTTTCATAAGCAAGCTATAATGAACAGTATACAGTTCTCTTGAGGGTGGTGGCAAACCACTTCTGAAACAAACTCATCTAATATGGATTTTAGGAAAAATGTATTTATTTAATGTGAACACAATTGTGCTTTCCATTAATAGCCTTTGGTTAACACCTGAAGGACTGACTTTGATCGGGAGAAGGGAAGACATAGCTTGAAAATAATTTTCTGAGCCTCTCTGTTGGTACAAAGGCTGTTGTCAAGCAAAGATGGTAGTCATGATGTATTAGAGTGCGACAAGACAATGTAGTAGAATGTTCACATTAGGTGGAACGAAGGAAGGATTGCCATTGGCCTTGCAGATGGAACTGAGACCTCATTTTATGGCTCAGGGAGCAAACATGTTACAGACTGCTATGGAGCAATCCCAGTGCAGTTCCTGGTGCCATACTCCCCTTTTCCAGCAGGGTATTAACTTACCCTTACCAAAGTCAGCATGTTACTGGTAATGTTTTTGTCACAAATGCTGTGTAAAGTAGAGTGTGTCACAGTAACACAAATACGAAGTCTGTGAAATCCATCCTTGTCTCAAGCTCCTTTTCAGCCAGCCAAATGCATATTCGGGCATCACATTGCATCTTCTTATGCAGTAGTTGTGTTACTCCTTTCTCCTTTCTAGATGGTGTATAGATTTCACCTGTTCGAGCTAATGGCAAGAATCTTTCTGATGAGTGCTGGGGGGACATCAGCCACTAATAGTGCCTTGATGTTTTTACATACAGTTTCTATTTTTAAAAAGACTGCTTTTTTTGCACATTCCTTCCCAACCATATTAATATCATGAATTTGTTGTTTTTTTTTTTTTTTTTAACCTAAAAAGTATTCTTTCCCTCTATCTTAAGATTGGCTCAGGAAGTCAGAACTACTGTATGTCTCTCTTCTCTTGATTCATCACAGTGTAGAAATTCCATTGTCTTAAAATATTCTACTTCCTGCATGTTGTAGTGGCAGTGTTGGGCAAAGGTCATGTTTTTAGTGGCTCTTAATATGTGGTAATAGCGATTTCCTTTATATTTCCCTTCAAGCAGATGGTCTGGTGACTGGTAGTAGTCTGGAATTGCAAACTTCTGGAGGGCAATCTTTCCATTTTGTGCCATTGTCAGATGACTTTGATTTTGTTGCCAGTGTTATGTGCAGTTGTATTTGTCATGAACATAGTCTGAAGGGCACAAGGAGATTGCTGATTATCCTGTAAACTGCAAGAGTGAATGAACTTAGAACTCTGCTTTTCTCACAGACCCAAAAGCACCACTCAGCACAGTGCAGGTGGTCAGTGAATGCTTGCAGCAGGTGATGGTTTGTGTGCACCATCTGTATCATGCATCCTTTCTTCTTGATTATCTTGTCTTCATTTCAATGTGTTTTGGTAGTTGCGGAAGTCATACAAATATGGAAGAATTATGTATGCTATAGTTACATGTTCATAACACTGATCTGAGATGAATTCATGTATCTTCTGGAGAGTGGCTGAAAACTGGTGTGATGAGCTGCACATATTTTATGAAGAGGACACTAAAAAGCCACTAATGAAATTGTGGGTAGTGGACTCGTGAGTCTTCATAATTTCCTGAATGCTGTGATTAGCATCCCACAGAGCATTGTAAAACAGTTCATTAATCATAGTCAATGATAAAGAAG
>VKON01002231.1:0-25250 GCA_009741485.1 Malurus cyaneus samueli
TAGCCAAAAACCTGGACTAAAATTCCTCCTCAACAAAAAAAACATAAAATCAGAGGAGCAAATCCACATTTTTTCCGTGTTTTCTTTAATTGCGTTTTTTCCAGTCCCATTTTTTTCCTGTTCCCTTGTCTCCCTCCCATCAAACAATTCCCCGAAAAAATTTTTGGGGCCCCCTTTTCCCACAGCCAGTTTGGGAAGCAATTCCCACCCAGTCAAAACCTGCAACTGAAATTCTCCTCTTCAAAAAACCCATAAAAATCACAGGAGTAAATCACATTTTTTCCGGCGTTTTCTTGCATCGCGTTTTTCTCGGATTGGCCGCTTTTTCCAGTGTCCCTTTCTCCCTCCCATGAAACAATTCCTAGATTTTGAAGGGTTTCCCAGCCCGGATTTGGCGAAGCAATTCCGCCAACCCAGCCAAAAACTACACCTGGACTGAAATTCCTTTCCTCTCGAAACAAAACCATAAAATCAGAGGAGCAAATCCACATTTTTACCGTGTTTTCTTGCATCGCGTTTTTCCGGATTGCGCTTTTCCGTTCCCTTTCTCCCTCCCATGAAACCATTCCCTAATTTTGAGACTTTCCAGCCCAGATTTGGGAAGCAATTCCCACCCAGCCAAAAACCTGCACTAAAATCCCTTCTTTTGAAGAAAAACCCATAAAATCAGAGGAGCAAATCCACATTATTACCGCGTTTTCTTTAATTGCGTTTTTCCAGATCCCATTTTTCCGTTCCCTTTCTCCCTCCCATCAAAACCATTCCCTAAATTTTTGGTGGCTTTCCAACCCAATTTGGGTAAGCAATTCCCACCCAGCCAAAACCTGAAATTACACCTCTTCAAAAAAACCCCATAAAATCAGAGGAGCAAATCCACATTTTTTCCGTGTTTTCTTCAATTGCGTTTTTCCCAGATCCCATTTTTCCGTTCCCTTTCTCCCTCCCAACAAACAATTCCCTAATTTTGGGGCTTTCCCACCCGGATTTGGGAAGCAATTCCCACCCAGCCAAAAACCCTAGCACTAAAATCCCTTCTTTTGAAGAAAAACCCATAAAATCAGAGGAGCAAATCCACATTTTTACCGCATTTTCTTGCATCGCGTTTTTCCGGATTGCGCTTTTCCGTTCCCTTTCTCCCTCCCATCAAACAATTCCCGAATTTTGGGGCTTTCCCAAATTCCCACCCAGCCAAAAACCTGCACTGAAATTACACCTCTTCAAAAAAAACCCATAAAATCAGAGGAGCAAATCCACATTTTTACCGCGTTTTCTTTAATTGCGTTTTTCCAGATCCCATTTTTCCGTTCCCTTTCTCCCTCCCATCAAACAATTCCCTAATTTTGGCGCTTTCCACACCCAATTTCGGAAGCAATTCCCACCCAGCCAAAAACCTGCACTGAAATTCCTCCTCAACAAAAAACCCCATAAAATCAGAGGAGCAAATCCACGTTTTTACCACGTTTTCTTGCATCGCGTTTTTCCGGATCGCGCTTTTCCGTTCCCTTTCTCCCTCCCATGAAACAATTCCCTAATTTTGGGGCTTTCCAGCCTGGATTTGGGAAGCAATTCCCACCCAGCCAAAAACCTGCACTAAAATCCCTTCTTTTGAAGAAAAACCCATAAAATCAGAGGAGCAAATCCACATTTTTTCCGCGTTTTCTTTAATTGCGTTTTTCCAGATTCCCATTTTTTCCGTTCCCTTCTCCCTCCCATCAAACATTCCGAATTTTGGGGCTTTCCCAGCCTGGATTTGGGAAGCCAATTCCCACCCAGCCAAAAAACATGCACTAAATCCCTTTTTTGAAGAAAAACCCATAAATCAGAGGAGCGAAATCCACGTTTTTAACCACCGTTTTTCCAGATCCCATTTTTCCGTCCCTTCTCCCTCCCATCAAACAATTCCCGAATTTTGGCGCTTTCCACACCCAATTTGGGAAGCAATTCCCACCCAGCCAAAAACCTACACTAAAATCCCTTCTTTTGAAGAAAAACCCATAAAATCAGAGGAGCAAATCCATGTTTTTGCCGGGTTTTTTTGGATCCCATTTTTCTGTGCCCTTTTTCCCTCCCAACAAACAATTCCTGAATTTTGGGGGCTTTTCAGCACGGATTTGGGAAGCAATTCCCACCCAGCCAAAAACCTGCACCTGAAATCCTCTCCTTTCAAAAAACCCCATAAAATCAGAGGAGCAAATCCACATTTTTTCCATGTTTTCTTTAATTGCGTTTTTCCAGATCCCATTTTTCCATGCCCTTTCTCCCTCCCATCAAACAATTCCCTAATTTTGGGGCTTTCCACACCCAATTTGGGAAGCAATTCCCACCCAGCCAAAAACCTACACTAAAATCCTTTTTTTGAAGAAAAACCCATGAAATCAGAGGAGCAAATCCACATTTTTTCCAGTTTTTTTGGATCCAGTTTTTCCATGCCTTTTCTCCCTCCCATCAAACAATTCCCGAATTTTGGCGCTTTCCACACCCAATTTGGGAAGCAATTCCCACCCAGCCAAAACCTGCACTGAAATCCTTTCTTTCCAAGAAAAAACATAAAATCAGAGGAGCAAATCCACATTTTTACCGCGTTTTCTTGCATCGCGTTTTTCCAGATCATGATTTTCCATTCCCTTTTTCCCTCCCATCAAACAATTCCCTAATTTTGGGGCTTTCCACACCCAATTTGGGAAGCAATTCCCACCCAGTCCAAACCTGAAATTACACCTCTTCAAAAAAACCCCATAAAATCAGAGATAGTAAATCCATGTTTTTTTCCCGCGTTTTCTTGCATCGCGTTTTTCCGGATCGCGCTTTTCCGTTCCCTTTCTCCCTCCCATCAAACCATTCCCAAATTTTGAGGCTTTCCACACCCAATTTGGGAAGCAATTCCCACCCAGCCAAAAACCTGACATGTAACAACCTCCTCTCAAAAAAAACCCCATAAATCAGAGGAGCAAATCCACAAATTATTATCCGCGTTTTCTTTAATTGCGTTTTTTTCCAGATCCCATTTTTTGTTCCGTGCCCTTTCTCCCTCCCATCAAAACCACATTCCACCAATTTTTCCGGCACCTTCCCATTTTTTCCCCAATCCCGATTAACCCTCCGCTGTCCCAGAAGCGACGTGGCCCCAAGGGCTGCACGAGACGGCGCTGCACCACGCGGCCAAGGTGAAGAACCCCGATCTGGTGCAGATGTTGGTGGAATTCGGAGGGAACATCTACGCCCGCGACAACCGCGGCAAAAAACCCTCGGATTACACCTGGAACGGCAGCGCCGCCGCCAAATGCTTCGAGTATTATGAGAGTGAGCATGGAAAATCCCTTTTTTTTTTTGGGAATTTGGGTGATGGGGCTCCGGATATGGGTGGGTTCGGGATTGCTCGGGTGGTTTGGGAACGTGGAGTTGTTTGGGTTGGAAGGGTTTTAAGGATTTTTCCAATTCCCAGCATTTTGGGATGATGGATTGTTTTGGAGGGTTTTCAAGGATTTTTTGTTCAATTTGAGCATTTTGGATGATGGAATTGGTTGGGTTTTAAGCCATTTTTCAATTCCAGCATTTTGGAATGAGGGACTTGCTTTGGGTTGGAGGGTTTCAAGGATTTTTCAATTTGAGCATTTTGGGAGGATGGAATTGTTGGTTTTAGAGGATGTTTTCAAATTCCAAGCATTTTGGGACTGGGATATTGTTGGGTTTTAAGATTTTGCCAATTCCAGCATTTTGGGTGAGATGAATATGTTGGGTGTTTAAGGATTTTTCAATTCCAGCATTTTGGGACTATGGAATTGTTGGGTTTTAAGGAATTTTTCCATTCCAGCATTTTGGGATGTGGATTTTGTGCTTGATTCCGATTTGGATGATGAATTGTGGTTTTAAGGATTTTTCCAATTCAGCCTAATTATGACGAATGAATTGTTGGGTTTTAAGGATTTTTCAATTTGAGCATTTTGGGACTATGGAATTGTTGGATTTTAAGGATTTTCCAATTCCAGCATTTTGGGACTTTAATTGTTGGGTTTTAAAAAGGATTTTTTCAATTTGAGCAATTTGGGACATGGAATTGTTGGAGTTTTAAGCATTTTCCAATTCCAGCATTTTGGGATGATGGAATTGTTGTGTTTTAAGGATTTTCCAATTCCAGCATTTTGGGATGAGGGAATTGTTGGGTTTTAAGCATTTTCCACTTCCAGCATTTTGGGATGAGGGAATTGTTGGGTTTTAAGGATTTTCCAATTCCAGCATTTTGGGACAATGGAATTGTTGGGTTTTAAGCATTTTCCAATTCCAGCATTTTGGGATGAGGGAATTGTTGGGTTGGAAGGGTTTTAAGGATTTTCCAATTCCAGCATTTTGGGACAATGGAATTTTTGGGTTTTAAGGATTTTCCAATTCCACCATTTTGGGATGAGGGACTTGCTTGGGTTGGAAGGGTTTTAAGGATTTTCCAATTCCAGCATTTTGGGATGAGGGAATTGTTTGGGTTTTAAGGATTTTCCAATTCCAGCATTTTGGGATGAGGGAATTGTTTGGGTTGTTAAGGATTTTCAATTCCAGCATTTTGGGATGATGGAATTGTTTGTTTTAAGGATTTTCCAATTTGAGCATTTTGGGATGATGGAATTGTTGGGTTTTAAGGATTTTTCCAAATTCCAGCATTTTGGAATAAGGAACATTGTGTTTTAAGGATTTTCCAATTCCAGCATTTTGGTAACGATGGAATTGTTGGAGTTTTAAGGATTTTTCCAATTCCAGCCCTCAGAATGATGAAATTGTTGGGTTTTAAGGATTTTCCAATTCCAGCATTTTGGGACGATGGAATTGTTGGGTTTTAAGGATTTTCCACTTCCAGCATTTTGGGATGAGGGAATTGTTGGGTTTTAAGCATTTTCCAATTCCAGCATTTTGGGATGAGGGACTTGCTTGGGTTGGAAGGGTTTTAAGGATTTTTCCAATTCCAGCATTTTGGGATGATGGAATTGTTGGGTTTTAAGGATTTTCCAATTTGAGCATTTTGGGATGAGGGAATTGTTGGGTTTTAAGGATTTTCCAATTCCAGCATTTTGGGATGATGGAATTGTTGGGTTTTGAGCATTTTCCAATTCCAGCATTTTGGAACGATGGAATTGTTGGGTTTTAAGCATTTTCCAATTCCAGCATTTTGGGATGAAGGAATCATTGTGTTTTAAGGATTTTCCAATTCCAGTGTTTTAAAATCATGGAACCATTGGATTGGAATGATTTTTGGGATTCTCCAATTCCAGCCCTCAGAATGATGGAATTGTTGGGTTTTAAGCATTTTTCAATTTGAGCATTTTGGGATGATGGAATTGTTGGGTTAAGGATTTTTCCAATTCCAGCATTTTGGGATGAGGGAATTGTTTGGTTGAAACGCTTTTAAGGATTTTCCAGTTCCAGCACTCGGAACAATGGAATTGTTGGGTTTTAAGGATTTTTCCAATTCCAGCATTTTGGGATGAGTGAATTGTTGGGATTTTAAGGATTTTTCAATTCAGCATTTTGGGACTTGGAATTGTTGGGTTTTAAGATTTTGCAATTCAGATTTTGATATGAATTGTTGGGTTTTAATGGATTTTTCCAATTCCAGATTTTGGAATGAAGGAATCATTGCGTTTTAAGGATTTTCCAATTCCAGTGTTTTAAAATCATGGAACCATTGGATTGGAAAGATTTTGGGGATTTTCCAATTCCATGCCCTCAGAAATGATGGAATTGTTGGGTTTTAAGGATTTTTCCAATTCCAGCATTTTTGGGGAGGATGGAATTGTTGGGTTTTTTAAGCATTTTCCAATTCCAGCATTTTGGGAAAGTGGAATTGTTTGGGGTTTTTAAGGATTTTCCCCAATTCCAGCATTTTGGGATGAGTGAATTGTTGGGTTTTAAGGATTTTTCCAATTCCAGCATTTTGGGATGATGGAATTGTTGGGTTTTGAAAGCATTTTCCAATTCCAGCAATTTTGGATGATGGAATTGTTGGGTTTTAAGCATTTTTCCAATTCGCAGCATTTTGGGATGAGGGAATTGTTTGGTTGGAAGCTTTTAAAGGATTTTTCACAGTTCCAGCACTTGGGTACTATGGACATTGTTGGGTTTTTAAAGATTTTCCAATTCAGCACTTTTGGATGATGGAATTGTTTGTGGAATTTTAAGGATTTTTCCAATTCCCTTCCAGCATTTTGGGATGAGGGAATTTTTGGGTTTTAAGCATTTTCCCAATTCCAGCATTTTGGAATGAAGGAATCATTGTGTTTTAAGGATTTTCCCCAATTCCAGTGTTTTAATATCATGGAACCATTTTATTGGAAAGATTTTGGGGATTTTCCAATTCCAGCCCTCAGAATGATGGAATTGTTGGGTTTTAAGCATTTTTCATTTGAGCATTTTGGGGATGAGGGAATTGTTGGGTTTAAGGATTTTTCCAATTCCAGCCATTTGGGATGAGGACTTGCTTGTTGGGGTTTTGAAGATTTTTCAATTCAGCATTTTGGGATGAGGGAATTGTTTGGGTTTTAAGGATTTTCCAAATTCCAGCATTTTGGGACGATGGAATTGTTGGGTTTAATAAGCATTTTCCAATTCCATCGCATTTTGGGATGAGGATTGCTTGTGGAAGTTAAGGATTTTTTCAATTTGAGCATTTTGGGAGCAAGGAATTGTTTGTTTTAAGGATTTTCCAATTTCAGCCCTTGGAATGATGGAATTGTTTGTTTGGAAGGATTTTAAGGATTTTCCAATTTGAGCATTTGGGATGAGGGAATGTTGGTTAAGCATTTTCCAATTCCAGCATTTTGGGATGAGGAATTGTTGGGTTTTAAAGCATTTTCCAAGTTCCAGCATTTTGGGATGAGGGACTTGTTAGTGGAAGGTTTTAAGCATATTTTCCAATTGAGCATTTTGGGACGATGGAATTGTTGGGTTTTAAGGATTTTTCAATTTCAGCCCTTGGAATGATGGAATTGTTTGTTTGGAAGGATTTAAGCATTCTCAATCCAGCATTTTGGGATGAGGGAATTTTTGGGTTTTTTTTTTTTTTAAAGATTTTCTTTGGCTTTTTTGAGGGAATTTTTGGTTTTAAGCATTTTCCAATTCCAGCATTTTGGGAATGATGGACTTGTTAGTTGGAGTTTTAAGGATTTCCAATTTGAGCATTTTGGGATGAGGGAATTGTTGGGTTTTAAGGATTTTCCAATTCCAGCATTTTGGGATGATGGAATTGTTGGGTTTTAAGGATTTTCCAATTTGAGCATTTGGGAATGAGGGAAATTGTTGGATTTTAAGGATTTTCCAATTCCAGCATTTTGGGATGATGGAATTGTTGGGTTTTAAGGATTTTCCAATTTCAGCCAAAATTTTGAAATCGATGAATTGTTGGGGTTTTAAGGATTTTTCCAATTCCAACGCATTTGGGACAATGGAATTGTTTGGGTTTTTAAAAGGATTTTCCAATTCCAGCATTTTGGGATGAGGGAATTGTTGAGTTTTAAGGATTTTCCAATTTGAGCATTTTGGGATGAGGGAATTGTTTGGTTGAAATGATTTAAGGATTTTCCCAGTTCCAGCCCTCGGAACAATGGAATCGTTGGGTTTTAAGGATTTTCCAATTTCAGCTCTTGGAATAATGGAATTGTTTGTTTGGAAGAATTTTAAGGATTTTCCAAATTTGAGCATTTTGTGGAATGATGGAATTTGTTGTGGATTTTGAAGCATTTTCCAATTCAGCATTTTGGGATTGAGGGAATTGTTTGGTTGAAACTATTTTTAAGGATTTTCAATTCCAGCCTCGGAACAATGGAATTGTTGGGTTTTAAGGATTTTCCAATTTCAGCCCTTGGAATGATGGAATTGTTTGTTTGGAAGAATTTTAAGGATTTTCCAATTTGAGCATTTTGGGATGATGGAATTGTTGGGTTTTAAGCATTTTCCAATTCCAGCATTTTGGGATGAGGGAATTGTTGAGTTTTAAGCATTTTCCAATTCCAGCATTTTGGGATGAGGGAATTGTTGGGTTTTAAGGATTTTTCAATTTGAGCATTTTGGGATGAGGGAATTGTTGGGTTTTAAGGATTTTTCCAATTCCAGCATTTTGGGATGATGGAATTGTTGGGTTTTGAGCATTTTCCAATTCCAGCATTTTGGGATGATGGAATTGTTGGGTTTTAAGGATTTTTCCAATTCCAGCATTTTGGGATGATGGAATTGTTGGGTTTTAAGGATTTTCCAATTCCAGCATTTTGGGATGATGGAATTGTTGGGTTTTAAGGATTTTTCCAATTCCAGCATTTTGGGATGAGGGAATTGTTGGGTTTTAAGGATTTTCCAATTCCAGCAATTTTGGGATGA
Source organism: Malurus cyaneus samueli (assembly GCA_009741485.1). NCBI lineage: Eukaryota > Metazoa > Chordata > Aves > Passeriformes > Maluridae > Malurus > Malurus cyaneus. The sequence goes on from VKON01002231.1 coordinate 8,353, forward strand.
TGGAATTGTTGGGTTTTGAGCATTTTCCAATTCCAGCATTTTGGGATGATGGAATTGTTGGGTTTTAAGTATTTTCCAATTCCAGCATTTTGGGATGATGGGAATTGTTGGGTTTTAAGGATTTTTCCAATTCCAGCATTTTGGGATGTGGATTGTTGTGTTATTGAGCATAGATTGTCCTCCAGATTTATGACGGATGAGACAACAGATTGGGATGGAGTGATTTTAAGGATTTCCGGAATGTCCCAGAACATATTAGGAGCGATAGAGTATTGGTATGGGTGGGTTATATAAGAGCATCTTTCCAATCAAGCATATGTTGGCAGATTGAGAGTGAAGGAGTGTGGGAGTTAGGAGAGAGTTTTTAAGGGATAGTTTCAGAGTGTTGAAGCATGGATAATTGGGGACATGAGAGGAGAGGGAGGTGTGATTGGTGGGTGATTATAAAGGAAGCATTAGTTCTTCCGAGGCTTTTGGGATGAGGGAGATGATAGTATGGGAGGATATTGTAAAGAACAAGGACAACATAATTTGTCAGGTGTCGGACACAAATGGGTGGGTCATATGGGGAAGGAGGGGAGACGAGGGAGGATGAGGTATAATGGAGGTGGATTCAGGATATTAATGAGGATTTATCATGCAATTCGCGAGGCATTGGTATTGGAGATGGTGAGAAGCGTGACTGGAAATTTTGCTTATAGTTTTGTTGATAGGAGCCAGTATTTAAGGATCATTTTCACAATTTCTGGAGCATTTTGTGGAGGATCATGTATGCGGAATTAAGATTGTCTGGAAGGGTTGATGTTTATTACAACGCGATAAAATATCTCCTCCAAATTTCCCAGCATTTTAAGAGATCATACCTCATCCAGGAATACTTGTTGGCCATTTAAGGATTTTTCCAGATATCCCGAGGCCAAATGGAAAAGCATAATTCCCTTCCAATATCGTGGATTGAGTGCCGAAAGAATGACTTTGGGGCCTTATATAAACGATATTTCCATGACTTTACACACTCAATTGCGCAAATTGGAAACCACATGCCATCTTTAAAATTCTCGGAAGACTGACTGGACAGTACAGATTTCCCTAGTCAGGTTTCTAAACTAAGGATTTCCAATTAATTCCACAAGCTGGAAATTCCAGAAAAATCCCCTATCCTTACACAACATTCCATCCAACATTAGCATTTTTGGGATGAGGTGAATTTGTCAAACGCTGTAAGATTAGATAAACGCTGTGTATAAATCCTAGTGAAAACGATCTTTTATATCCTCCAGTTCCACCCAGCAGCCACTCCGGCAACACATGAAACAATCACATTTGTTTTCCTGAGGGTTGCCTGGAACAGGTGTGAAATTTCCTTTAAATCAAGGCACGCAATTTCATTCAATCCAAGACACCAGTCTCCTGGTACATAGATATCGGCAAAAAATTGCTTTGTGGAATTTGGAAAATTGTGCACTTAGAAACGCATTTAAGGAGTGATTTCCAATTCCAGCCACACACATATGTGAGATGGAATTGTCTTGGGTCTCTATGGATTTTCAATAAGCGATTCTCCAAATTTTGCTTCAGAATTGGTTAAAAGGTACATTGGAAAATCCGTGAGAAAACCCATTGACTTAATGGTGCCTTCTGGAAATCGATTTGGGGGATTCCTTTATAATCATTCCAGCTGGATCAGATTGGAAATCCTTTTGGAAATAAGCAGGCACACTACATATGGGATCTGCGGATTTTATGTGGATGTTCATCTCCACAATATCCATAGGCTGGGAATGCATGTTTGAGATCGATAAAAGGAAATTTCGCTTTAAATAGGGACTCCAGAAGGAATTTTAGCATGCAGATCTCCAATATCCAATTTCCGAACCTCACAATTTTGAAAATTTATCCTCATTTATCCCTCACCCTTCCAATTTTTTCCCAACTAAGCTTTAAGTTCTTCTCCTTCTGTATTTCCCAGGAAATAATCGCCTAGGTATATTGCCCGATATTAATTTTCTCCCCTTATATCCCAACACAACTCCTTTTCATTCGTCCCCTCAGAATTAATGTGTCCTCGCAATTTTTGGGACCCTTAATTTCTTTTCACACAAACTTCCCCATTCCAACATATTTCTGTTATCTCTTCCTTACCATTTTCCCTCACTTTGTTACCCAAAATTTTGTTTTCTTACTGCGTATTTGCCCGAATAATAATATGTTGCCTTCACTTAATATTTCACCATTTCCTCAACCCCCTTTCCCTTCATCCGAATATATTGTCTTCAATATCCGCACACAGATAATTCCCCATAATACTCCTCTTTCCCATTTTCAATACCCATGTTACTTATCTCTCACCTGCATTTTTCTGAGACTATTATCCGCTGGTGTCTGTATTCACTCAAGTGTTACAAACTCCTATATATACCTTCCCAATCTATTCACCATTCTTCTTATCTGCTGCCCACCTTTTTTCAACTGTATGTCTTGTGCCACATTTTTGTCGACCAAATCCTCTTTAATATATCCAACAATTCCTCACAATCTGTTCTCCAAACATGTGCTTGGTAATTGGATAAATCGCTCCCTAGTATTATACACACAATTCCACTCTTAACCCCTCGCCAAAACATGCTTGGTATTCATTGTGTAAAATTATCTTCCCTCAGCGTTTATAACCAACAATATACCTATATCCCCATCCTCTTCATTCTAGAATATGCTTCTGGCCACAAATTTGTTCGCATTAACATTACTTTCTCCCTATATTATTTCCCCATACTTATACCCCCTTTTCCATCTAATTTTCCGTTCTTCCCAATCACATGGCTGAATTATTTGGTCAACTCATTGTCTTATTCCCATATTATACTCCACACAATTCTCTCTCCTATCCCAATATCCACCCCTTATTTTTGCCTCGGAATTCGAGATTAAAATTTCCCTTCACCAATATTACTTCTCCACCATTATTTCCCTGTTTTTTTCCCCATCATCCTCACTTATCCCATGCTGGTTATCCATTGGGAAAATTACTTTTAATCAAACCCCAAACTAATTCTCTATTCACTCCTCAGAGTTTTGCTTTTGCACCACTTGGCAAATATTATGCTCCTATTTTAGAACCCAACAAATTCTTTCTCCCTACTATTCCCAATTATACCTTTCCTGCACACTTGTGTTACAACCACATTTTGTTCTCTCAACCACTACCCAACATATTTTCTCGTTATTCATCTTCCACAGAAATAATTGTCTGGCCCCAATGGAAATCGCTTCATCCCACAACCTCAATTCAATTTCACCATCATCTGTCCAAAATTTGCTGCCGCAACATTGGATATAATAATCCTTCGATCTAAACAATTCCTGCATCCCAATTATTATCCACCATGTCTGCGCACATATGTAAAATTACCTGCTAAATACCCATATCTCAATCCATCATTTGCGATCCTCTGTCTTATAAATGTCCTCGGTGAATATGTCGCAACACACATTGCCTTAAAATACGCCCAAATCAATTCCTCTCACTGTCCTCTTAAAATGCCTGGCACAATCTGTGTAAATCTATCGTGTTTCTCTTTTCAAAACCCAACACGATTCGCACCATCCTCAAATTATGTCTTCTAAATTGGAAAAATTCCTTTAAAATATCTTCCAAACAAACTAACTCCAACATCATGTCCAAGGGCTGAAATTGGATCTTATCCCATTTTTCCTTCTCCTTCTTTTCCACCTATCTTTCCTCTACTGTTTTCCCTGTTTTATATTCCTCATTCTCTATCCCATTTTTGTTTGGTTCTTTTTCCCAATTTTCTGGTCGTTAGTTTTCGCTGCCCTGAATATTTCGCCGATTTATGCTCCCCCCTTTTTAATCCCATATTATAGTTTAACCTCACTATATATTTACCCTTCCAAGACCTATTTTTTCCTCTCCATTCTTTCCACTTATTTTCCTCTCCGTTCCTTTTGGATTATCCAGTGGATATTCACCCCATGTCTTCAACTTTCACCATCTTCTAACACCTAGTTCTATTCATTCTTTCTTCCCCAAATATTGTTCCTTGCGAGACATTTTTCTGCGCATTCGTTAAATACCCATTTCCCTTTATACAACCGTTCTTTTCCTCCTACCAATTCTACAATACCATATCTCCTCTTATTTCCTTAATATCGAACTTGTAGATAATGGTACAATAATCCTTTAAAACCCCAACGGATTCCATTTGTTCCGAGCGCTGGAATCTGTGAATATATCCTTATACACCTCTCTTTTATTCCTTCCATATCCCCTTAATACCCATTTCCTTCTTGCTCACTGCCCTCCAAATATGCTCCAATTATTTGCCAGTAAATCTCTTCATATAATCACCATTCTAACAATTTTTCCCCCTCACTTCTCCAATAATGCCTGGAATCTGGACAATGCTTCTTAATAAATCCCTCACACACATATCCATTTTGTTTCCCCCACCCTTTATTTTACACCTTGGCTGGTCTTATTCATCATGTTTGAATATCCCACTCTCTCTTCTTTTATATCATCCATTCCTATCACCCCACATTTTTTTCCCCATATCTTCGTCCCAATAATGCTTTTCCGTGAGATTGTGCTTTTAAACATCCTATTTATTCACTAGATCTCCAATATTTCCTCATCCCAAATATGCTGGATGGAAACTTATTCCTTAACACTTCCAAAATTCCCCTCATCCCAAAATGCTCAAATTGGAAAATCCTTAAAACCCAACAATTCCATCATCCCAAAATGCTGGAATTGGAAAATCCTTAAAAAACCCATAATTTTTCCCAAATTTTTTCCCATTTTTGCCCTGTTTTCTCCGTTTTTTCACCTTTTTCCTTCTTTTCCCATTTTTCCCCCCGTTATTTTTCCCGTCGTTCTCAATTTTTCCCCTAATTTTCCCATTTTCCCCCGTTTTCACCCCGTTTCCCGTTGCAGAGACCCCGGTGAGCCTGTCGCAGCTGTGCCGGCTGACGGTGAGGAAGGCGCTGGGGCAGCGCGCCCTGGACAAGATTTCCAAGCTGAATATTCCGCCCCGGCTCATCCAGTACCTGTGCTACAACTGACGGCAGCCGGGAATCCCGGAATCCCAGAATCCCAAACTCCCAGAATCCCGGAATCCCTGGGAAGTCTCTCACTCTTCTACCTCCCCCCAAAATTCCCAATTTAATTTAAAATTCCCAAAATTTAATTTAAGCAATTCTGGAAACGGTGCGGCCGCGGCGGCGCTTCCTCTTTTCCGCGGGCTCAGGGATCGCTTGGAGACTCCCGGGGGGAATTTCTGGCTCCTGGGATGGGATTCCCTGGTTTTCCTTTATTTTCCCTAAATTTCCCTGATTTCCCTGTGGGATCCAGCCGGGGGAGGGAAATTGGATTGTTCTGGAGCGTGGATCATCCATCCCCTTTTAGCTGATCCAGTAGGGAATGATCCAGTGGGAATGATCCGACCTAGAATGGATCCAATGGGAATGATCCAGCACGTAGAATGACCATTGGGAATGGATCTGGAAATAGAATGATCCAGTGGGAATGATCCAGCACAGAATGATCCAGCATGGAATGATCCCATGGGAATGATCCAACCTAGAATGGATCCAATGGGAATGATTCCGCACAGAATGAGCCCATGGGAATGATCTGGAATAGAATGATCCAGTGGGAATTGATTCCAGCACGGAATGATCATGGGATGATCATGGGAGACAGTCAGAATGATCCATGGAAATGATCCGACGGAATGATCAGTGGGATGATCCAGACAGAATGATCCAGGATGGGAATGATCCAACTGGGAATGAATCCAGTTCAGGAATGATCCATGGGAATGATCTGGATGGAATGATCCCATGGGAATGATCCCATTGGAATGATCCAGCATGGAATGATCCAATGGGAATGATCCGGCACAGAATGATCCAATGGGAATGATCCAGCACGGAATGATCCAGCATGGAATGATTCCATGGGAATGATCCAGTCAGGAATGATCCAATGGCAATGATCCGGCACTGAATGATCCAATGGGAATGTCCAATGGGAATGATCCGGCACAGAATGATCAACGGGATATCCAGCATGGAATGATCTGTCACAGAATGATCCCATGGGAATGATCTGGCACTGAATGATCCAGTGGGAATGATCCAACACAGAATGATCCCATGGGAATGATCCAGCATAGAATGATCCATGGAATGATCCACTGAATGATCAATGGGAAGATCCAGTGGGAATGATCCAGCACGGAATGATCCAGTGGGAATGATCCAATGGGAATGATCCGGCACAGAATGATCCAATGGGAATGATCCAGTGAGAATGATCCAGCATGGAATGATCCCATGGGAATGATCAGAGGAATGATCCAATGGAATGATCTCATGGAAGTAAGGGAATGATCCAGCATGGAATGATCCAATGGGAATGATGACCATGGCACTGAATGATCCAGTGGGAGATCAGGGAATGATCCAGCATGGAATGATCCAGGATGATCCTGGGAATGATCCAACCTAGAATGGATCCAATGGAATGATCCAATGGGAATATCAGTGGAATGATCCAGCATGGAATGATCCCATGGGAATGATCCAGCATGGAATGATCCAATGGGAATGATCCAGCATGGAATGATCCAATGGGAATGATCCAGCATGGAATGATCCAATGGGAATGATCCAGCACGGAATGATCATGGGAATGATCCAGCATGGAATGATCCAATGGGAATGATCCAACCTAGAATGGATCCAATGGGAATGATCCAATGGGAATGATCCAGTAGGAATGATCAATGGCAGATCGGCACGAATGATCCAATGGGAATGATCCAGTCAGGAATGATCCAATGGCAATGATCCGGCACAGAATGATCCAGTGGGAATGATCCAGCATGGAATGATCCCAGGCAGAATGATCCGGCACACGAATGATCCATGATGGGAATGATCCAAGTGCAGGAATGATCCAACTGGAATGATCCAGGGCTACAGAATGATCCAACGGGAATGATCCAGCATGGAATGATCCACCTAAATGACCAAGGGAATGATCCAGCTATGGAATGGATCCAATCGGGAATGATCCAAGCCAGAATGATCCAATGGGAATGATCCAACTAGAATGATCCAATGGGAATGATCCAGGCACAGAATGATCCAGCATTGCGAGATATATCCCAATGGGAATATCCAGTCGGATGACATGCAATCCGCACAGAATGATCCACAGTGGGAATATCCAGCATGTCAGAATGATCGAATACCATGGAGACCGCAATGATCCCATGGGAATGATCCCTAACATGACCATGGATCTCCATGGAAACATGGATCACATGAATGCACGAATGATCCAATCGGGAACTGATCCGGCAACTGAATATCCAGTGGGAATTATCCCAATGGGAATCATCCAGCAGGAATGATCCAACGGGAATGATACCAGCATGGAATATCCAATGGATGATCTGACATGAACTATCATGGAATGTCCAGTGGAATGATCCAGCATGGAATGATCCAGCCCCAATCCCAGATTTCCCGTTTGGGGTGGCCGTCCCTTTGGACTCACCCCAGCCCATGGGACACATTCCGTGTCTGGGATTCCACAATGGGATACAACAGGAGTGGGATCTCCCTCAAAATTGGGGATTTTGGGGTTTGTTTTCCCACTCTGGAGCCTCTCCAAGTGGGAATCAGGAGCCAGCCCTGGAATTCCTCGGGAATGCCGCTGTCTTGGATGATCCCAACGCTGGAGCTGAGCCAGAATTCCCCTCCACCTTCCAGTGGGGGCTTCCCCTGCTGTTCCCAAAAATCTGGGAAATCCTGGAGCTTCCCAGTGCCCCCGCCCAAGCGGTGGGATGGGGACAAATTCCTGCAAAAATCATGGAATTCTCGGGGAATGGGAACGGTCCAGACTGGGAGAGCTGAGCCGGGAATGAATGCACTTTATGGTGGCCAGGAAACCACTTTGAAATTTTAATTTTTAAATTTTAAATTTCAAATTTTAATTTAATTCTAAATTTTAAATTTCAATTTATCTTAAAATTTTTAATTGCCAGTTTTTAATTCTAAATTATTTTTTTTATTTTTAATTTTTAAATTCTATTTTTAAATTAAATTCAGTTTAATTTTAGTTTTTAATTTTATTTTAAACTTTAAATTGGATTTCCAATTTTTACTTGATTTCATTCTAAATTCTAAATTCAATTTATTTCATTAACTTTTCATTTTTAATTTTTTGTTTTAATTTTCAATTTTTAATTTAATTTTAAAGTTTACTTTAATTGTCAGGCTTTTATTTTTAATTTTCAGTTTTTAATGCTTAGCTTCTGTTTAAAATTTTAAATTATTTATTTATTTTTCCCCTCCCACCACTTTATTTTAAAGCTTTTTTGTTGTATTTGAGCCAGATCAAAAAAAAAAAAAAAAATCCAAATCTCGCTGTCCTAATCCAGATTTTTCTGTGGAAATTCTCAGAAATGTGGGATTTTCCAAGAAACTCAGGGATTTTTTTATGGGATTAATCCCTGGGGGCACCAGGAAAAAGGTTTTGGGGAATAATTTGGGGTTGGAAGGGACTTTTTGGGGTCCAATCTCTCGTGTTGGATCCTTTGGGAAAAGATTCCCGATGTTCTCATCCTTCCAGATGCAGAAACAGCAGGAAAAGGAATCTTTGGGATCATTTGGGATGAAAACCTCCCTTTTTAGGGATCCCAAATCCTTTTTAGGTTGTTTTCCTTGCCTTGCCTGAGCTGGTAAAATAAACAATAATTCCAAATTTCCATTGGAAAAACAAAAAGATTCCTTGGACGACCGGGAATAAAATCCCATAGATTTTTTTCCTTTTTTCCCTCATTTTTATGTCTTCCAGGAAAATCCTAAAGTTTTGGGATTTTTTTTAATTTAAAATCAATTTCAGGAATTCCCGCTGATCCATTCGTGCATGAGGAGGGATTTGGGAGGGATTTGGGAGGGATTTGGGATTCTATCCTTGCTGGAATTTGTGCCTGGAAAACTGGGATTGGGACGGGAAGAAGAAGCTTTGGGGTCACTTTTGGGGTGTGGCCCCTCCTGATCCATGAATTTCTCGGAATAATTCCATTTATGCCATCCCAGATGCTCTAAATGAGCTTTTCTGTATCCCATTAAACCAATCCCATTTGGATTTATCCCACCTGGAATTTTTAGGCGTCTCCCAGGATTTTTAGGATCATCTGGATCTCCCCTTTCCACATAGGATAGAATTTTGGGATAAAAAACTTGGAGATTCCCAAATCCCTCTTGCATCACAGGGCCTGGGGTTTTTTCCTGTTTGGGACTTGTGGATTTGTAAAAAAATTGGGATTTTTGGGAATGCTGGAAGCAGCCGAATCCCTGGAAAAACAAAGCGAAACTCTGGGATTGGGTCTCACCCTCAGGGATGGATTTTTAGGACAATTCCTTCACTTTTTATTCCCAAATCCGGGCACGGATCCATCCCAATTCCCACCAGGCAAATCCCGCTTTTATCCCTCCCCAAAGTCCAAACCCAGCGGAAAATTCCGGACAATTCCATGTGGATTTCTCCTGTGGATCCAACAGGACCGGGAACGATCCCAAATAACCCTGAGCCTGGGTGGGAACAGGGATTTGCTTCCATCCATGGAAATCTTTGGGATTGGCTGGAATTTTGGGATTGGCTGGAATTTTGGGATTGGCTGGAAAAGGGGAGCTGGGTCCCAGCAGCTTTTCCCAAATTATAAAGTTTTTCCAGGAAAAATGGGATGGGATTTGCTTCTGTCCACAGAAATCTTTGGGATTGGCTGGAATTTTGGGATTGGCTGGAAAAGGGGTGCTGGATCCCAGCAATTTTTCCCAAATTATGAAGTTTTTCCAGGGAAAACAGGGTGGGATTTGCTTCCATCCATGGAAACCTTTGGGATTGGCTGGAATTTTGGGATTGGCTGGAAAAGGGGAGCTGGATCCTGGCAGCTTTTCCCAAACTGAAGTTTTTCCAGGGAAGATGGGATGGGAATGGAGCGATTCCTCAGGAGAAAACTTTGGGACACCAGAATTCTGTTCCACCCCTGGATTTTGGGATAAAACCACCCAAACCCCCAAAATCCTGAGTTTTTTCCACACCTTCTTCATCCCTTCCCTCCTTTTTCCAGGAGATTGAAGGATCCTGTGAATCTTGACAGGGATGTGGTGTTGATCCCACATTTTTGAGTGGATTTGGGGTGTCCAGAGAACATTCCTGGAGCACCAGATCCCGGTTTTTAACCCCAAAATTCACATTTTCAACCCCAAACCCAACAATCCACAGCAAGGCACAGGGTGGGGATAAAATCCTACAGATTTCTTGGGGTTTCTGGAAAACAGGGATGATTTCTTCGGGTTTACCCACGCAGGGCTCTCCTCCCTGCACCTCACCAGGGACAAAATCCTGTAATCCCAAAAAAAAAAAAATTCCCAAACTCACTTTTCCTCACTTTTCACTCAGTGGTGTTGAGATGGATCTTGACCTTCACTTGGTGCCCTAAAACTCTCAAAATCCCGAATTTTCCCTGGATTTGCGCACTCGGGAAGTGTTGGGAGGGCAAAGGACTCCCCGGTTCTCAGGATTTGAGCAGAATTTGGGTGTCCGGGATGTCATTTCCGATAAAATTCGGGAAGGTTCGATGTTGTTTCTGATTAAAATCCCCTCGGGAAGTTTTGGGTCTGTGTCTGGTTGTTGTTGCTGGAAGCAGGATTGGGATCCTCTTCTTTTGGCAGCCTCATCCTCAATTCCAGTGCTGGATCAGGCTGGGAGAGCTGGGAATGTTCCTCTGGAGAAGGGAAAATTCCAGGGAGAGCTTCCAGAACATTCCAGGAGAGCTGGAGAGGGACTGGGGCCAAGGGCTGCAGGGACAGGACACAGGGAATGGATCAGAGTGGAAAAGGGGAGATTGGGGTGGGATCTGGGGAATTGGGAATTCCTGCCTGGGATGGAATTCCCAGAGAATTCCTGGATCCCTGGCAGTGCCCAAGGCTGAACATCGGGATTGGAGCACCCTGGAATAGGGAATGTATCCTTGCCATGCAATGGGGTGGCACTCTGCCATGGAGCCGGGTCTGAGGGGAAAAAGGCAAAAAATTGAGATTTTGGCATTGGGAATGGGGGGATATTGTGGTTGGGATAAGCTGGAATGAGGTTTGCCCTCAGGAGAAGCAGAGCCTGGTTTCTGTGTCCAGAAAAATGGGAATTTTTCCCTCAGGGTATCCACAAACCGCCATGGCCTATCCCACTCTGCCATGGAGCTGGGCCTGAGGGGATAAAAGGTAAAATATCAAGATTTGGGGTTGAGAATGGGGGGATATCGTGGTGGGGATAAACAGAATGAGATATTCCCTCAGGAGAAGCAGAGCCTGGTGTTTATGTCCAAAAAAAAAAAGGAATTTTTCCCTCAGGAAATCCACAAATGGCTGCGGCCTCTACCACTCCACCATGGAGCCAGGCCTGAGGTGGGGAAAGAGGTAGAAAATTGGGAATTTGGGGTTGGGAATAGGGGGAAATTGTGGTGAGGATAAACAAAAATGGTGTTTCCCCTCAGGAGAAGCAGAGCCTGGTGTTTACATGAAGGAAAATGGGAATTTTTCCCTCAGGATATCCACAAATAGCCATGGCCTCTCCTGCTCTGCCATGGAGCTGGGCCTGAGGGAAAGAGGCAAAAAATCAGGATTTGGGGTTGGGAATGGGGGAATATGGTGGAGGGAATAAACAGGAATGAGGTTTTTCCTCAGGAGAAGTAGAGCCTGGTGTTTATGTCCAGAAAAATGAAAATTTTCCCTCAGGAAATCCACAAACTGGCCTCTCCCTTGGGATGAGCAGAAATTTCCTTCTCCCTCGGGATAATTAAAAATTTTCTTTCTCCGTCAGGAAAATTAAAAATTTTCCATTTCTCTTCAGAAAACCACGATCTGGTCTCTCCTTCAGGAAAACCAGGAATTTCCTCTTCCCTTATGGCACCCCCCGGAAAATCAGATTTCCTTTTCCCTAGGAAATACAGGATCTGATCTTTCCCTCAAGAAAAAAAAAAAAATCCCTTTCCCTTCAGGAAAACCAGGAGCCAGAGTCTCTCTCAGTAAATCCCAAAATTCCTTTTCTCGTCAGGAAAAAAAGGAAAATTTCTTTTCACTCAGAAAAACTGGGATTTCACCTCTTCCTCCAGAAAACCTGAAATTCCCTTTTCCTTTAGGAAAACCAGGAATGTCCCTTTTCCGTGGGAAAACATGGAGATAGCCACTCCATCAGGAAAAACAAAATTTTCCTTTCCCATTTGGAAAACCAGGAATCAGCTTCTCCCTCAGGAAAAACAGGAATTCCCTTTTCCCTCAGGAAAATTAGAAGCCGCCCCTTCTTTCCAGAAACACAGAAATTCCCACTCCCCTCGGGAAAACTAAAAAATTCCTGTTCCTCTTAGGAAATCCAGAAATCAGCTGGAAATCCATAAATTTCCCTTTCACTCAGGAAAATCCGAAATTCCCTTTTTCCTCTGAAAATTGAATAATTTCCCATTCCCTGTGGACAGACAGACATCAGCCTCTCCTCCAGGAAAAGCAGCAATTCCCTTTTCCCTCAGGAAAAAAACCCCAGAATTTCCCTTTTCCCTCAGAAACAAAAACAGAAATTCTCTTTTTCTTCAGGGAAAAAAAAAAAAACCTCCTTTTCTCTCAGGAAAAAAACAGAATTTCCCCTTAGGAAAAACAGAAATTCCCTTTTCCCCCAGGAAAAAGGAGAAACTCCCTTCTCCCTCAGGAAAATCAGAATTTCCCTTTTCCCTCAGGAAAAGCAGGAATTCCCTTTTACCCCAGGAAAAGCAGCAATTCCCGTTTCCCTCAGCAAACCCAGCATTTCCCTTTTCCCTCAGCAAACCCAGCAATTCCCTTTTCCCTCAGGAAACCCAGCAATTCCCTTTTCCCTGAGAAAGCCCAGCGATTTCCGCTTCCCTCGGGAAACCAAGCAATTCCCGTTTTCCCTCCGAAACGAACTAGAACTGCCCTTTTCCCTCAGGAAACCCAGCAATTCCCATTTCCCTCGGGGCTCCCGGGAAGGGGCCGCTCCCACAGACCGGGTTTCCCCTCACAGACCGGGTTTTACCCCTCACAGACCGGGTTTCCCTCACAGACCGGGTTTCCCTCACAGACCGGGTTTCCCTCACAGACCGGGTTTCCCTCACAGACCGGGTTTCCCTCACAGACCGGGTTTCCCCTCACAGACCGGGTTTCCCTCACAGACCGGGTTTCCCCTCACAGACCGGGTTTCCCCCACAGACCGGGCTTCCCCTCACAGACCGGGTTTCCCCTCACAGACCGGGTTCCCCTCACAGACCGGGTTTCCCCCACAGACCGGGTTCCCCTCACAGACCGGGTTCCCCTCACAGACCGGGTTTCCCCCACAGACCGGGCTTCCCCTCACAGACCGGGCTTCCCCTCACAGACCGGGTTTCCCCTCACAGACCGGGTTTCCCTCACAGACCGGGTTTCCCCTCACAGACCGGGTTTCCCCTCACAGACCGGGTTTTACCCCTCACAGACCGGGTTTCCCTCACAGACCGGGTCTCCCCCCATTCCATTCCCTCCCCACAGACCGGGATCCCCCTCACAGACCGGGTTTCCCTCACAGACCGGGCCTTCCCCTCACAGACCGGGCTTCTCCCACAGACCGGGTCCCCCATTCCATTCCCTTCCCCTCACAGACCGGGTTCCCCTCACAGACCGGGTTTCCCCCACAGACCGGGTCCCCCCTATTCCATTCCCTCCCCACACCACTCCATTCCCGCCGGAACATTCCCGCCTTTCCAGCCCACCCGCGCGCCGCGGAGCGCCCGTGACGTCACACGCACCAGTGACATCATCACGACGGGTAAACAAACCCCGCCCCAACACGGAACTGATGCGCCATTGGACAGCGCCGGGCCCGGCCCCGGATTCTGATTGGTTGGCAGAAAGGGGGCGGGGCCGGCGGAGCGCGCCGGGAGCGGGTGAGGTTGGGGGGGGCGGACGCGACCATTTCTGGGCATGTGGGGGGAGCGGGAAGGGGTTCCCTGGGAATTGAGGGAGCGTCGGGAATGCGGAGACCTTTGGGAATGAGGGAGGGCTTGGATTGTGGGGGTTTGGGAATGAGGGGACCCTTGGAATGGGGGAATCCTTGGAATTGTGGGGTTTGACAATGGGGGGGCCCTTGGAATGGGGAATCCTTGGAATTGTGGGGTTTGGTAATGGGGGAATCCTTGGCCTTGAGGGGGCCTTGGGAACAGGGGTTTCTTTGGCATTGGGGTGACCCCTGGGAATGGGGAAACTTTGGAATTGTGGGGTTTGGGAACTGGGGGACCCTTGGAATGGGGGAATCCTTGGAATTGTGGGGTTTGGCAATGAAGGGACCATTGGAATGGGGGAATCCTTGGAATTGTGGGGTTTGGCACTGTGGGGACCATTGGAATGGGGGAATCCTTGGAATTGTGGGGTTTGGGAATGAGGGGACCCTTGGAATGGGGGAATCCTTGGAATTGTGGGATTGAGAATGAGGGGAACTTCCCTGGAATTGTGGGGTTGGGAATGAGGCACCCTTGAAATGTGGACCAGCTCCAACTTTTTCCCAAACATTCCCGGTCCCTCTGGAGCTCCCCCATCCTCCATGGGCGATCCTTTCCCTTCCCGGCTGGGGGCAGCAATGGGAAATTTTGGGAAAAAAAATAGGAGAAAAAATTCCATTTTTGAGTAGAATCTGGGAATTTTTAAAGTTGGGAAAAATCCTTAAAATCATCAAACCCTCAACCACGTCCCTAAAATCCACGGGATGATCTTGGCGTGTTTTTTTCCCCCTCCTTTTTCCTCATTTTCTGTGTTTTTAAATGGAATCAGAAAATTATTTTGATTGGGAAAGATCCTTAAAATCCTGCCCTTAGAATGGGATGATCCCGAAATTCCCTTCCCACCCAAACCATTCCAATTCATTAAAAAAAAAACCTCTTCACCATCCCAATTCCCAAACCTTTTCATTCCTCATTTCCCGGGAAAAACGGGATAATCCCTGTTTTTCCTAAGGAATTTCTTCCCGAAATTCCCTCCCCGAGCCCGCAGGAACCGGCTGGGATCGGGAAAAGCCGCCCGCGGCTTTTTGGGAATGAAAGATTTTGCGAGAAATGTGGGAAAAATTCCCAATCAAGCGCGTTTGGCCTCGGGCATGCCGCTTCCCGCCACTTGGTGGAGCTGTTCGCGCGGGAAAGGAGCGAAGGTTCGCGGGAAAACCGGGAATGTTCCGGGAAATTGGGAACGGGAATTTTGGGAATGTTCGGCGGGGCGGGGGTACTGCTCCGGAACCCCAGGAATTTGGGAATCGGGAATTTGGGAATGTTCCCCCTGCAGGGTCCACTCCAGACCGGGAATTCGGGAATTTGGGAAAGTTCCGACCTGGGAATTTGGGAATGTTCCGGCAGCGGGGTCCGCTCCTGGCCCGGGAATTTGGGAATCGGGTATTTGGGAATTCAGGAATTTGGGAAATGTTCCAGCCCGGCAATTTGGGTATTTGGGAATTTTGGGGCACATGTTCCCCGGGAGGGTCTGTTCCAGCCCCGGGAATTCGGGAATTTGGGAATGTTTTACCAGCAGGGTCCACTCAGGGAATTTGGGAATGTTCCAGCCCGGGAATTTGGGAATATTCTGGCCTGGGAATCGGGGATTTGGGAATGTTACGCCAGCAGGGTCCGCTCCAGCCCTGGGAATTTGGGAATCGGGATTTGGGAATGTTCTGCCATCAGCGCCCGGGAATTCAGGAATTTGGGAATGTTCCAGCCCGGGAATTTGGGTATTTGGGAATTGGGAATGTTCGGACGCAGGGTACTGCTCCAGGCCCGGGAATTCGGGATTGGGAATTTGGGATGTTCTGGCCTGGGGGAAGTTCAGGTCGTCACCCGGAATTGGATGTTCCGAATGGTCCACACGGTGGGATATCCGCCGGGCTGCTCCAGCCCTGGATTCGAGGAATGTTCGGGATTTGGGAATGTTGTGGGAATTGGGATGTCCTCCACAGCAGGGTCTGCTCAGCCCCGGGAATTTGGGAATCGGGGATTTGGGAATGTTCTGCCACTCAGGCCCAGGAATTCAGGAATTTGGGAATGTTCCACCCCGAATTTGGGTATTTGGGAATTTGGGGATGTTCGCCGGCAGGGTACTTCCACCTGGGAATTTGGGATTTAGGGCATTCTGTTCTCCAGGGAGGGTCTGGCCAGCCCCGAGAATTCGGGAATTTGGGATACATTCCGACCCGGAATTTTGGGATGTGTCACCGGGCGGTGTAGATCCGGTGCGGGATCAGAGAATTTTTGGGGAGAATGAGTGTGAGACATGGCAGGTGCGACGTGGTCTGGGGTAGATATGGGGCGGAATCTCGCGCAATATTGGGACCAGGTTGGTCGGGGGTCGTTCCAGAGGTCCACCTTCTAGGCTTTTTTGTTCCTGGGAATCAGGAATGTCACTCGCTCGTCGGCCCAGAACTTATGGGAAGTTCCGACCTTGTAGCATTTTTTGGGGCTTCGTTTTGCAGGGTCGGAAGCCAGGGTAGTGGTTATGGGATACAAGTATTGGTGTATCTAGGAATGGGACTGTTCCAGTTACGGGCAGCTTTGCAGCGTAGTGTTGTGTGGTGAACTATTTAGAGGCATGTTTGCTTCGCCCTGTAGTGAGGGTTGTCAGCCCGGATTCGCGAATTTGGTATGTTTTACCAGCAGCGTGGTGCAATCGAGGAAATTCTGATGCGGAGCAATGTTTGCGCTAGGCCGAGTTGGGCATACTGTTTCCTGGAGGTCCCGCGGGAATCCAGGAATGTTCCTGCTGTCAGCCAGTGATTTTGGGATATTGTT
>VKON01002234.1:0-14420 GCA_009741485.1 Malurus cyaneus samueli
TTGAATATTTTTTGTTGATTTTGGAGGATATTTGGGGTTTTTTTGCAATTTTTGGGGTGATTTTAAGTCTTCCCCATGGCACAAAGAGACCCCTCTGTACATCCTGTGCACTGCAGCGATGAGGATCCTGCCCGAGAGGTCACTCCTGCCTTCTTATTTTTCCTTTTTTTATTATCTTTGGAGTTTTAGAATTTTTGGTTTTTTAGGATTGGGGGGATTTTTCAGGGTTTCTTGGGGATTTTGGGGGATTTTTTTTGGTTTTGGGGGATTTTGGGGTATTTTAGGGATTCTTTTGGGGTTTTTGGGGATTTTTTTCTTGGGGGTGTTTATATAATTTAAATTTAGGGCCTTTTTTTTTTCGTTTTTTTTGCCTTTTTTTAATTTGGGCAGTTTTTAAAACCCTTGCCCACCAATTTTGCGGCAGCAGAAAGCCATCCTGGAGGATCTGCTCACCGACATCCGGCCACTTCGATTCCTCTTCTCCACCCACGCTAGTGATTCAGCAAGCAGGAAGATAGGAGGGACTTCAAAATATTTAGAATTTATTTAAAGAACTTTTAGTAATTTTGGGATTTTAGGAATTTTTAGGATTTTTTTAGGAATTTTTAGGAATTTTTTGAGATTTTTTTTTTTTTTTTTTTTTTTTTTTTTTTTTTTTTTCATTTTTTTCCTGAATTTTACACATTTTTCCTGAATTTTACTGCCTTTAATTCTTGAATTTTTATGAATTTTATCATGATTTGACTGGGAGAGGAAACACACAATCAGCAAATTCCTGCATTCCAGGAATTTTCACTTCTAAAAACCTTCATAAAATCAAAAAAAAAGGCGGCGACATCAGACCTTAACCCACAAAAAAAAACCCCAAATTAATTTTTTTTAATTAAACTTTAAAAACCAATTTATTTTTTTTTTAAATTAACAATCCTGTTATTCCTGGAACATCCCGAGGTGTTTTTGTTTTTCCTGCAGGAGTTTACGCCTGGATTGGGATCAACTTCGTCCTCGGCAGATTCGAGCACACGGACGAGGGTGAGGATGGGAGAGGGACCCGGGGGGGAATTCAGCCAGATGTTGGGATTGGAGCATTTGTATCCAGATGTTGGAGCATTTCCGGACAGAATTTGGGGATTGGAGCCTTTCTAGCCAGATGTGGAGACAGGAACATTTCCATCCAGATGTTGGGAGGATTTTTCCCGACAGATTTGGGGCTGTTTCCATCCAGATGTTGGGAGATTGGAGCATTTTTATCCAGATGTTGGAGCATTTCCAGCCAGATGTTGGGGCCAGATGGGGAATTCCCAGCCAGATGTGGGGGATTGATGCATTTCCAGCCAGATATTGGGGCTGTTCCTTGCCAGATGTTGGAGCATTTCCAGCCAGATGTGGGGAGGATGTTTCAAGCCAGATGTTGGGGCCTGGAGCATTTCTATCCAGATGTGGGGCTGTTTCCAGCCAGAATTTGGGGACAGGAGCATTTCCAGCCAGATGTGGGGATGCATTTCCACCAAGATGCTGGGGCTGTTTCCATCCAAATGTTGGGATTGGAACATTTTTATCCAGATTTTGTAGCATTTCCAGGCAGAATTTGGGGATTGGAGAATTTCCAGCCAGATGTTTGGGGAACTGGAGCATTTTCAGCCAGATATTGGGGCTGTTTTTAGCCAGATGTTGAGGCTGTTTCCAGCCAGATGTTGGGATGCATTTTTATCCAGATGTTGGAGCATTTCCGGCCAGATGTTTGGGGGAGATGGGGAATTCCCAGCCAGATGTGGGGGATTGATGCATTTCCAGCCAGATATTGGTGCTGTTCTTAGCCAGATGTTGGGATGCATTTCCAGCTAGAATTTGGGGATTGGAGCATTTTTATCCAGATGTTGGAGCATTTCCAGCCAGATGTTGGGGCCAGATGGAGAATTTCCATCCAGATGTTGGGAGGATGTTCCTGGCCAGATGTTGGGATGCATTTCCAGACAGATGTTGGGATGCATTTCCAGCCAGATGTTGGGAGCTGGAGCATTTTTATCCAGATGTTGAGGCTGTTCCCAGCCAGATGTTGGAGCATTTCCAGCCAGATGTTGGGAGGATGTTCCTGGCCAGATGTTGGGATGCATTTCCAGACAGATGTTTGGGCCTGGAGCATTCCCAACCAGATTTTGGGATGAATTTCCACCCAGATGTTGTGGCTTGATGCATTTCCAGCTGGATGTTTTCTTCACTCCCACCTTTACGCTGCTGCTCTGGGCTCTCCCTGGCTGTTTTCCAGTACTTTTTCCCCATTTTCTCGTGATTTTTTCCCCATTTCTGATCATTTTCCCTGTTCCAGAGGACGAGGCGGTGGTGGAGGTGCCCATCCCTGGCAGTGAGCACCGTGATCCCGTTTTCCTTCCTTCCCTTTATATCCCACTGATTTTCCCATTGATTTTTCCCCATTTCCTGATCATTTTCCCATTGATTTTTTCCCCATTTCCTGATGATTTTCCAATTTAATTTTCCCTTTTTTCAGAGGACAAGGCGGTGGTGGAGGTGCCCATCCCTGGCAGTGAGCACCTTGATCCCGTTTGCCCTCCCTCCCTTTATATCCCACTGATTTTCCCATTGATTTTTCCCCATTTCTGATCATTTTCCCAATGATTTTCCTGGTCATTTTCCCATTGATTTTTTCCCCATTTTCTGGTGATATTTTCCTCATTTTCTTGATGATTTTCCCAGTGATTTTTTCCCTATTTCTCACTCATTTTTCCAGTGATTTTTTCCCTGTTTTCTGATGATTTTCCCATTGATTTTTCCCCATTCTCTGATGATTTTCCCAGTGATTTTTCTGATGATTTTTCCCTTGATTTTTTCCCCATCTCGATGATTTTTCCCATGATTTTTCCCCATTTTCTGGTAATTTTTCCCAATTTCTCCCTGATTTTCCCTGTTCCAGAGGACGAGGCGGTGGTGGAGGTGCCCATCCCTGGCAGCGAACACCACGACCCCGTTTGCCCTCCCTCCCTTTATATCCCACTTATGTTCCCATTGATTTTTCCCCATTTCCTGATGATTTTCCCATTTAATTTTCCCTGTTCCAGAGGACGAGGCGATGGTGGAGGTGCCCATCCCTGGCAGCGAGCACCGTGATCCCGTTTGCCCTCCCTCCCTTTATATCCCACTGATTTTCCTGGTGATTTTCCTGGTGATTTTCCTGGTGATTTTCCTGGTGATTTTCCTGGTGATTTTCCCATTGATTTTTCTGATCATTTTCCCAGTGATTTTGCCGGTATTTTTTCCCCGTTTTCTGGTGATTTTTTTCCCGTTTCCTGATCATTTTCCCACTGATTTTCCCACTGATTTTCCCACTGATTTTCCTGATTTTCCCAGTGATTTTTCCCCTATTTCTCACTCATTTTTCCAGTGATTTTTTTCCTGTTTCCTGATGATTTTCCCACTGATTTTTCCTCATTTTCTGATCATTTTCCCTGTTTCAGAGGACGAGGCGATGGTGGAGGTGCCCATCCCTGGCAGCGAGCACCGTGATCCCGTTTTCCTTCCTTCCCTTTATATCCCACTGATTTTCCCATTGATTTTTCCCCATTTTCTGGTGATTTTTCCCCATTTTCTGATGGCTTTTTCCTGATTTTCTGATGATTTTCCCAGTGATTTTCCTGATGATTTTCCCAATGATTTTTTTTCCCCATTTCCTTGTCATTTTCCCATTGATTTTTCCCCATTCTCTGATGATTTTCCCATTGATTTTTTCCCCATTTTCTGGTAATTTTTCCCCATTTTCTGATCATTTTCCCTGTTTCAGAGGACGAGGCGGTGGTGGAGGTGCCCATCCCTGGCAGCGAACACCACGACCCCGTTTGCCCTCCCTCCCTCCCTTTATATCCCACTTATGTTCCCATTGATTTTTCCCCATTTCCTGATGATTTTCCCATTTAATTTTCCCTGTTCCAGAGGACGAGGCGATGGTGGAGGTGCCCATCCCTCCCCCCCCCCCCCATTGGCCAGCTGGCACCAAGACCCCGTTTTCTTTCCCCTCCCCTTTTTATATCCAACTGATTTCCCATTTTTTTTTTCCCATTTTCCCATTGATTTTTTCCCCATTTTCTCATGATTTTCTGGGATTTTCCTGGCCATCCCATTGATTTTTCCCCATTTTCTGGTAATTTTTCCCCATTTTCTGGTAATTTTTCCCCATTTTCTGATCATTCTCCCAGTGATTTTTTCCCCATTTTCTGATGGCTTTTTCCTCGTTTTCTGATGATTGTCCCAGTGATTTTTCCCCATTCTCTGATGATTTTTCCAGTGATTTTTTCCCTATTTCTCACTGTTTTTCCCAGTGTTTTTCCCAGTATTTTTCCCCCATTTTCTGGTGATTTTTCCCCATTTTCTGGTAATTTTCCCCCATTTTCTGGTAATTTTTCCCCATTTTCTGATCATTTTCCCTGTTCCAGAGGACGAGGCGGTGGTGGAGGTGCCCATCCCTGGCAGCGAGCACCGTGATCCCGTTTTCCCTCCCTCCCTTTATATCCCACTGATTTTCCTGGTGATTTTCCCATTGGTTTTTTCCCATGTTTTTCCATATTTCTCCCAGTGATTTTTTCCCCATTTTCTGATGGCTTTTTCCTGGTTTTCTGATGATTTTCCCAGTGATTTTCCAGATGATTTTCCCAGTGATTTTTTCCCTATTTCTCACTCATTTTTCCAGTGATTTTTTCCCTGTTTTCTGATGATTTTCCCATTGATTTTTCCCCATTCTCTGATGATTTTCCCACTGATTTTTTCCCAATTTCTCCCTGATTTTCCCTGTTGCAGAGGACGAGGCAGTGGTGGAGGTGCCCATCCCTGGCAGCGAGCACCGTGATCCCGTTTTCCGCCGGAGAACCGTGGGCATTTTGGACATGGGTGGCGTTTCCACGCAGATCGCCTACGAGGTCCCCAAAAGTGTAAGCTTTGCCTCCCCACAGCAGGTCATTATCCACAATTCCCTTCCCTCACAATTCTTTTCATGGCTTTTCCTTCCTTTTTTATGCCTTTTCCTTTTCCGTGCATTTTCCTTCTCTTTTAATGCCTTTTCTTTCCTTTTTTATGCATTTTCCTTCCTTTTTTAATGTCTTTTCCTTCCTTATTTTATGCTTTTTCCTTCCTTTTTTATGCCTTTTTGTTTAAAATGCCTTTTCCTTCCTTTTTTATGTCATTTCCTTTTGTATGCGTTTTCCTTCCTTTTTTATGTCATTTTCTTCATTTTTTATGTCATTTCCTTCCTTTTTTATGTCTTTTCCTTTTTAATGCCTTTTTCTTCCCTTTTAAAGCATTTTTCTTCCTTTTTTTTTTCATTTTGCTTCCCTTTTTTTGCCTTTCTCTTACTTTTCTTTGCCTTTTCCTTACTTTTATTTGCTTTTTCTTTCCTTTTTTTAATGCCTTTCCCTTCCTTTTTTATGCTTTTTTTTTCCTTTTTAATGCCTTTTCCTTCTTTTTTTTATGCTTTCCTTTCGTTTTTTTATGCCATTTCCTTCCCTTTTTATGCTTTTTTTCTTGCTTTTTAATGCCTTTTTGAATTTTAGGATCTGACTGATCCTGTTCTCTCCTGATTTCAGGAGGAAAAATCTGCTGTTGGAATTCAATCTGGGCTGTGAAATTTAATTTAATTTTAGGATCTTACTGATCCCATTCACTCGTGATTTCATGAGGAAAAATCTGACGGAATTCAATTTGGGACACGAAATTTAATTTTAGGATCTGACTGATCCCGTTTTCTCCTGATTTCAGGAGGAAAAATCTGCTGGTGGAATTCAATTCGGGGTACAAAATTTAATTTTAGGATCTGCCTGACCCCATTCTCTCCTGATTTCAGGCAGAAATGGCCAAAAACCTCCTGGCAGAATTCAATTTGGGCTGCGAAATTTAATATAAGATCTCACTGATCACTTTTATTCCTGATTTCAGGAGGAAATGGCCAAAAATTCAATTTGGGCTGCAAAATTGAATTTTTCCATCTCACTGATCACTTTCTCGATTTCCCATTAAAACCAACCTCAATTTCTCCTTTTTCACCTTTTTTTCCTGACCCCATTACTCCCTGTCCTACTCTTCCAGGGCAAAAACCCCCTTTCCTTTCCCCGATTTTCCCCAAAAAATCTCTCCCCAACCCCCAGCCTCTCCAACCATTCCCACCCTCTCAGGGCTCAATTCCTCCCATAAACCAATTTCCCCTTTTTCACCTTTTTTCCTGACCCCATTGACTCCTTGCCCTGCCCCTCCAGCTCCTGGGGAAGAACCCATCCCCTTTTCCTGATTTTCCCAAAAAGCGCCACGAACTCTCCCCACAAACCCCAACCATCCCCACCCTCCGGGACTCAATTTCCATAACCCAACCTCCAATTTCCTTTTCCCATGTTTTCTTCTGCATTATCCTGTCCTGCCCCTCCGTCCTGCAAAACCCCCTTTCCTTCCCCAAATTTTTCCCAATTTTCCCCAAAAATCTCCCACAACCCCAGCCCTCTCCCACCCTACAGAACACCCCGATCCGGTTATCCTAAAAAATCTCTCTCCACAGCCCCAACCCTCTCCCACCTCCCCAGCCCCGATCCGTTAACCCCAAAATCTTCCCCCACACCCCAGGCACCACCCCAACTCCCCACCCTCCCAGGCCTCGATTCATAAACCCAACCTCAATTTCCCCTTTTTCACCAATTTTTTCCTGACCCCATTACTCCCTGTCCTACCCCTCCAAGGCAAACCCCCAGTCCTTCCCCGATTTCCCAAAAAATTCTCCCCCACAAACCCCAGCCCTCCCCACCCCACAGAACACCCCTGATCCCGTTATCCGGCAAATCTCTCTCCACAACCCCCACCCTCAACCTCCCCCTCCCAGCCTCGATTCCATAAACCCAACCTCAATTTTCCCCTTTCACATTTTTCGACCCTACCCTGTCCTGCCCCTCCACCTCCTGCAAAAACCCCCTTTCCTTTCCCCAAATTTTCCAAATCGCTTCCCCACACCTCAACACTCTCCCACCCCACAGAACGCCCCGATCCCGTTACCCGGGCTGGAACCCCAATTCCCCAAGTCCCCCCAAATTCCCGATGAATCCCATACCTGTTCTGAGCAGGGTGCTGGCTGCCAGGCTCTCCTGGTACCTCTGGCGGGCAGCGTTGCCCCCAAAGCCCAGGAAAGTGGCGACGCGTAGACGCCGGATCAAAGATATCGGTGTAGTTGCATCGCAGCCCAGGTTAGAATCTGCCAGCGCAGTTCTTCCTCCGCTCCTTCGACATGCTCACTGAATGGGATCTAGTGTCAATGTGAAAAAGAATACTCAGCTATTTCACGCTCGTCTAAACTCTGACCTCTCCTGAAATCAGGGAATAAATGGGATCAGTGAGATCCTAAAATTCAATTTCACAGCCGAGATTGAACTCTGCCAGGAGGTTCTTGGCCACTTTCTCCTGAAATCAGGTGAGAATGGGGTCAGTGAGGTCAAAAAATTAAATTTCACAGCCCAAATTGAATTTTTGGCCACTTCCTCCTGAAATCAGTCAGATCCTAAAATTCAGTTTCACAGCCCAAATTGAATTCTGCCAGCAGATTTTTCCTCCTGGATTCAAACAAAACGAGGAACATGAGATCTAAAATTCAATTTCTGAGATATAGAACTGTGCCGGAGACCTTCTTGGGCACTTCTACCTGAATCAGTGAAATGGGGTCTGCGGGGCGCATAGAAACTTAATATTTCAGCTCCAGACTCCTTGCAATATTATACTCTGATAAGGTGAAATGTGCTTCCGCTCGCGCTCTCTCAAAATTAATTTGTACCCCAAATTGAACTCTGCCAGGAGATTTTTGGCCACTTCCTCCTGGAAATCAGCAGATGTGCAATGGGGTCAGCTGAGCGCATATGTGTGTACTTCCCTGCGATAGATTCTGGATATGTCTCGTGTCAGCCTCGTGATCTCTGCTCTCCTGATCAGGAGAAACAGGATGCTGAGATCTAAAAAATTCAGACTGTTTGCAGCCCAGCGCTGTTCTCGTAATAAGCTGGCCCAACAGTGTATTTGGGCCACTTCTTATTAGGTGAATCAGTGAATGGGTCGTGACATTTGAAAAATTCATTTTGCAGCCCCAAAATTGCATATTCAGCACTTCTTCTGAAAGTCGCATAAAACAGAGGTCAGTGAGCAGAACTCTACTAAAATTAAATTGTCCGGCCCAGGAGCCCCCAATATTCTTCAGGAGATTTTGGCATTTCTGCCTGAAATTTCAGGTGGAATGGATGTGAGGTTCAAAAAAATAATTTGTACCCCAAAATGATTCTGCCAAAGATCTTTGGACCATTTTCTCCTGAAATTCAGGAATAACCTTCACCACGGGCCTCGTCCTCTGGAAAGGGAAAATGATCAAAAATGGGGAATTACCAGAAAAATGGGGAAAATACCAAAAATGGGGAAAATCACCCAGAAATGGGGGAAAAACACTGGAAAACACTGGGAAACAGTGAGAAATAGGGAAAAATCACTGGAAAAAATCATCAAAGAATGGGAAAAATCACTGGGACAACATCAGAAAACCGAGGAAAAAGCCATCAGAAAATGGGAAAAATCACTGGAGAATGATAGAAAATGGGAAAATACCAGAAATGGGGAAAAATTCCAAAATGGGGAAAAATCAATGGGAAAAGGCCGGAAAGATCACCAGGAAATCAGTGAGAAATGGGAAAAAATCAATGGGAAAAATGGAAAAAAACAAGGAAAATCAGTGGGAATAAATAAAGGGAGGAAGGAAACGGGTCTTGGTGCCCACTGCCAGGGAGGCACCTCCCATCGCCTCGTCCTCTGGAACAGGGAAATTAAATGGAAAAATAAGGAAATGGGAAAATCAATGGGATAAATGACCAAAAGTGAAATCACTGAAAATTGCAAGAAAATGGGGAAAGAATCACTGGGAAAATCATCAGAGAACAGGGAAAAAAATCACTGGGAAAATCAGTGAGAAATAGGGAAAAATCCAATGGGAAAATGACCAGGAAAAAATCACGGGAAACATCATCAAGGAAATGGAAAATCACAGGGATTCAGCCAGGAAAGCCCTAGAGCAGGTAGCTGCCATTTGTGGGAGTGGAGACAACATCGGATGGGAACAGCCCCAACATCTGGCCAGGAATATCCCCACGTCTGGCTGGAAAGCTCCAATCGCCAATATCTGGCGAAATCCCCACATCTGGATGGAAACGCCCAGACCCCAACATCGGCTGGAATAGCCCAACATCTGCCAGAAAATCCTCACAACACTGGCTGGAAATGCTCCAATCCCCCACTCTGGAATGGAAATCTCTAGTTCCCAGCACTTGGCTGGAAATGCCTCCAATCCCGAAGAGTCGAGAGAAAAATACATCAATCCCAACATCTTCTGAAATGCACCCAACACTGGATAAAAAATTGCTACCAATCCAAATTCTGGCTGAAATGCCTTCCTCAATCTGCTGGAAATCCTCCAAACATTCTGGCTAAGAACAGCCCCAATAATGGCGAAAGATTGCTTCCATTCCCAACATCTGCTGAAATCTCCAATCCCAAAATTTCTGCATGGAAATGCTCACAAAATCTGGATAAGAAAATGCTCCAATCCAACAGCGATGAAAACGCATACCCACATCTGGATGAAATTCCCACATCTGGCTGGAAAATGCATCCCAACACTGTCTGGAAAATGCTCCTGTCCCCAAAATTCTGGCCTGAAACAGCCCCACTCTGGATAAGAAATGCTCCAGGGCCCCAACATCTTGGCTGAAACATCCTCGGGCCCAACATCTGGCTGGAAATGCTCCAACACTGGCAAGGACCACCCCAATATCCTGGCTGAAATGCATCAATCCCCCACACTGGGCTGGGAAATGTCTCTCTATTTGGCCGCCAACATCTGGCTGGAAATGACACTACAGAGGAACATCCTCTACTCTGACATGCAACGTAGCGAAATTCCCCATCCGGTCTCCGACACATCTGCGAGATGACACCGGAGCAGAGCGAACGGCTGGTATAAAAAGAGCGGGTCCAGTCACTCAACATCTGACCCCCGAGAGAGATACGGAAAAAATCCTCCCAACATCGGAGACCACGTGTCCTGTCTCCACTACTTGCTAGAAAGGCTGCCAAATCCCAAAATCTGTTCCGGAAATGCTGGGGACTACTGACGAAATGCTGCATCTCCCACAATCTGCTGAAATCCCCCCCGTCACACACATCCTAACTGCGATCTCTGTAGGCACCCAGGTCGAGGCCGCTGCGTACATACGTGGCTCGGCAGAATCTGCCTGGAGGAGTATGTGTATCGCCCACGCGTCTATCGTGCGTAGAGCACACACTTGCATGGAACACCACACTTATATTGACATCCTCTGGGAGCCACAGTGAGGAGAGAGGACAGGATTGTTAATCTAAAAAAAAATAAAGCTTAAATTGGTTTTTAAAGTTAGATTAAAAAAAAAATTGTGTAATTTGGGGTTTTTTTGGTTGGGTTATAGGTCTGGATGTCCGCCGCCTTTTTGATTTTATGAGGTTTAGAAAGTGATATTCCATGAGTACCAGGAAATGTGCCTGATTGTTGTTTCCTCTCCCTCTCTCACAACAAACAGAAGGCGGAATGCCGGCGGTATATATAAAGTCGGTGCTCAGGTGTACGAGGCCATCGGATTGGTAGTGGATTGCGGTTGCTACATGCCATTTGTAACGTCACCGATTTAAGAGGTAGTAGGCGGAGACGGCTGAGTGTCGAGGAGGAGGAAAAGAGAGAGATGGAGAAGGAAACAACAATCAGCAATTCGATTTCCTCAGGATATTTCACTTCCTAAAACCTCATAAACAAAAAAAAAGGCTGGCGACATCAGACCTTAACCCACAAAAACCCAAATAATTTTTTTAATTAAACTTTAAAAAACCAATTTAATTTATTTTTTTAAATTAACAATCTGTACCTGGAAAGCTCGAGGTTTTGTTTTTCCTGCAGGATTTACGCCTGTGATGGGATCAACTTCGTCCTGGCAGAATCGAGCACACGGACGAGGGTAGGAGATGGGAGGGACCCGGGGGGATTTCAGCCAGATGTGGGGATGGATGCCATTTGTATCCAGATGTTGAGCATTCCGGACAGAATTTGGGGATTGGAGCCTTCTAGCAAGATGTGGAACAGGACATCCATCCAGATTGGGAGGATTTTCCGACAGATTTGGGCCCTGTTTCCATCCAATGTTGGGAGATTGGAAGCATTTTATCCAGATGTTGGATCATTTCAGCCAGAATGTTTGGGGCCAGATGGGGAATTTCCAGCCAGATGTTGAGGCTGCCTGGCAAGATGTTGATGCATTTTCCAGCCAGATTGGGCCAGATGGATTCCCAGCAGATGTGGGGGGATGGATGCAATTTCCAGCCAGATATTGGCTGTTCCTTGCCAGATGTTGAGCATTCCAGCAGATGTGGGAGGATGTTTCAAGCCAATGTTGGGCCTGGAGCATTTCATCCAGATGGCTGTTTCCAGCCAGAATTTGGGACAGTGAGCATTCCAGACAGATGTTGGGATGCATTTCCAGCCAGAGGGATTTCATCCAGATGTTGGAGCGTTTCCATCCAGCGTTTGGGATTGGACATTTTCTTATCCAGATTGTGTAGCAATTCATGCAGAATTTGGGGGATGGAGCATTTCAAGACAGATGTTGGGAAATGGAGCATTTTCAGCCAATATTGGGGGCTGTTCTTAGCCACGATGTGGAATTCCAGCCAGAAGAAGGAATGCATTTCCAGCCAAATTTGGGATTGGACATTTTTTATCCAAGATGTTGGATGCAATTTCCCAGAACAGATGTTGGGGATTGATGTATTTCCATCTGGATCTGGGATTGGAGCATTTCCAGCCAGATGCTGGGATACTAAAGATTCCATCCAGATGTGGGGGATTGGAGCATTTCCAGCCAGGTGTTGTGAGGATATTCCTGGCCAGATGTTGGGGCTATTCCCAGCCAGATGTTGGGGTCTGGAGCGTTTCCATCCAGATGTGGGGAATTTCCACCAGATATTGGGGATTGGAGCATTCACAGCCAGCGCTGGGAGGATAATTCCTGCCAGATGTTGGGCTGGTCCATCCCAGATGTTGTCTCCACTCCCACAAATGGCAGCTCCTGTCTAAGGCTTTCCTGGCTGCATCCCTGTGATTTTTTCCCAATTTCCTGATGATTTTCCCAGTGATTTTCCTGGTCATTTTCCCATTGATTTTTCCCATATTTCTCGCTTT
Organism: Malurus cyaneus samueli; assembly: GCA_009741485.1. Classification (NCBI taxonomy): domain Eukaryota; kingdom Metazoa; phylum Chordata; class Aves; order Passeriformes; family Maluridae; genus Malurus; species Malurus cyaneus. The sequence continues at coordinate 12,266 of VKON01002234.1, forward strand.
CTCACTGATTTCCCAGTGATTTTTTTCCTTGTTCTCTGATGATTTTCCAGTTGATTCCTTCCCATTTTCGACAATTTTCCCAGTGGAATTTCCTGGTCATTTTCCATTGATTTCCCCATTCCTGATGATTTCCAATTTAATTTTCCTGTTCCAGAGACGAGCGATGGTGGAGGTGCCCCCATCATCCTGGCAGTGGCACAGACCCCGTTTTCCTTCCCTCCTTTATATCCCACTGAATGTTTCCATTGTTTTTTTCCCATTTTCCCATTGAATTTTTTTCCCCATTTCTCACTGATTTTCCTGGTGATTTCCCCGCCCTTTTCCCATTGGATTTTCCCCATTTCGGTAATTGTGGTTCCGCCATTTTTCTGGTAAATTTTCCCATTTTCTGATATCTCCCAGTGATTTTTTCCAACTTTTCTGAAGGCTTTTCCTCGTTCCTGATGAAATTGTTCTCCAGGATTTTTCCCCATTCTCTGATGATTTTCCAGTATTTTTCCCTATTTTCTCACGTTTTTTCCCAGTGTTTTTTTCCCCAGTGTTTTCCCCCATTTTCTGTGATTTTCCCCTTTTCTGGTAAAATTTCCCCCCCATTTTCTGGTAATTTTTCCCCAATTTTCTGACCATTTTTCCCTGTTCCAGAGAACGAGGCGGTGGTGGAAAGGGTGCCCATCCCTGCAGCGAGCACCGGATCCCGTGTTTTCCCTCCCTCCCTTGTAATCCACTGATTTCCTGGTGATTTCCATTGGTTTTTTCCCGTTTCTACTTATTTCTCCCAGTGATTTTTTCCCATTTTCTGAGTGCTTTTTTCCTGGTTTCTGAATGATAATTTCCCAGTGATTTCCTATGACTGATTTCCCAGTGATTTTTCCGTCTATTTTCCTCACTCATTTTTTTGTCCGTGTTTTTCCCTGTTCTGATGTTTCCATTGATTTTTCCCAATTCTCTGAATTTTCCCACGATTTTCCCAATTTCTCCCTGATTCTGTTGCAGAGGAGAAGGCGGTGGTGGAGGTGCCCATCCCTGGCAGCGAGCACCTGATCGCCGTTCCGCCGAGAACCGTGGGCATTTGGAACATGGGTTGGCGTTCACGCAAGTATCGTCTAAGAGGTCCCCAAAAAGTGTAAGCTTTGGCCGTCCCCACAGCAGGTCAATTATCCACAATTCCCTCCCTCACAATCTTTCATGCTTTTCCTCCTTTTTATGCCTTTCCTTTCGTGCATTTTCCTTCTCTTTAATGCCTTCTTTTCTTTTATGCATTTTCCTTCCTTTTATGTCTTCCTTCCTTATTTTATGCTTTTCCCTTCCTGTTTTTATGCCTTTTTGTTTAAAATGCCCTTTCCTTCCTTTTTAGTCATTCTTGTATGCGTTTCCTTCCTTTTTGTATGTCATTTTCTTTCATTTTTTATGTCATTTCCTTCCTTTATTATGTCTTTCCTTTTTAATGCCTTTTCTCCCTTTTAAAGCATTTTCTCTTTTTTTTTCATTGGCCTTCCTTTTTTATGCCTTTCTCTTACTTTTCTTCTGCCTTTCTTTACTTTTATTTGCTTTTTCTTCCTTTTTTAATGCCTTTCCCTTCCTTTTTTAGCTTTTTTTTCCTTTTTAATGCCTTTCCTTCTTTTTTTTATGCTTCTTTCGTTTTTTATGCCATTTCATTCCCTTCTTTATGCTTTTTTCTTTGCTGACCTGGCCGCGCTTTAAGCCTTTTTGAAATTTTAGATCTGACGTGATCTGTTACTTCTCTGATTTCAGGAGAAAACTCTGCTGTTGGAAATTCAATCTGGGCTGTGAAATTTAATTAATTTAGGATCTTACTGATCCCATTCTACTCTGATTTCAATGAGGAGAAAATCTGACGGAATCAATTTGACACGAACTTTAATTTTAGGATCTGACTGATCCCTTTTCTCCTATTTCAGAGAAAAATCTGGCTGGTGGAATTCATTTCCGGGTAACAAAATTTAAATTTTTGCGGATCTGCCTGCCGACTCCTGTATTCAGGCAAAATGGCCAACTCCGGCAGATTCAATTTGGGCTGCGAAATTTAAATATATAGATCCTCACTGATCATTTTATTCTGAATTCAGGAGGAAAGGCCAAAAATTCAATTTGGGCTGCCAAATATTGAATTTTTTTCCATCTCACGGATCACTTT
>VKON01002244.1:0-18396 GCA_009741485.1 Malurus cyaneus samueli
GGTTTGGCTTCCCCAGCTTTTCTCACAGGCTAAGAGATTACTTGATAGTTTTTCCTGCCTTCTAAATGTATATAGTGGCCATCCCATCACTTCAGTCCACTGACTTCTGACTTCATTTAGCACATTCTAAGCCTTTTAACTTTCTTCCACCAGGCACTGAAAGGATTGTTTGCACTGTATGTATTTTGTGGCATAAAACCAGGATCTGAATGGATCCTTGGAAGCGTGAAAAGATAATTATATGTTCTATTATATAAATATGTATTAATTTACATCATATATACAATTATAATTTATATCTGTGCCCCATCCAGTAGATCTGAACAACACCTTTGGTTTATCAGAATGGCATCCAGCTGTTTGAAAAGCTGAGTGGTTGTCATTTAAATTTACTATGTTGTTGTCATTTCTGTCACTCAAGTGCCTATTATCTTGGCTGCCTAAAACCAATTTTACTGTTGTAACACTAAGTAACCACTAATCTTTCTGTTAATTATTTGATATCTCAATTACATGTTGAAATTGACTCTCCAAGCCCTGCTGGTATCACAAAACTATTTTGAAGAAAGCAGATTTACCACAACTCAGAATAATCACACACCAGAGCTGCTCCACAGCCAAGCTCCCACCACTCTTGGAAGCAGAATGGATAGAAATAGATTGCAATTCACCTTTCTTTCCCTCTCAGGGGCCTTTTCATCCTGGTTCTTGAAAATTTCATCTGGGAAAGCAGTTTTCTCTTTTTCCCTGTGTGCTCCAAGAAAGCACAGCTCCTGCTGCCTCACAGAAGATTTTTTTAGTAGGAGAGTTGAGCAGTGGTGACATAAAAACTGGAGGTTTTCAAGACCAGACCAAATAAAACTCTAAGCAACCTGGTCTGAAATCAGAGCTTGCCCTGCTCAAGAAAAAAAGAAGTCACCTCCACCCTGAATTTGTCCATTATTCTACACTTCAAAATGGGATAAAATCGTAACTCCTTCCTTACCTAGTGATTGCATCCCATGCTTTTTCTCACTCTGTTTACTTCTCCCTGAAATGACCGGGACCTTCTGCCAGATTTTCTTGAAGGTTATGCTAATCTTTATTGGCAAGAGAAACGGTAGCTGGAGCAAAAAAAAAAGTGAAGAAATGGCCAATGAGAATGAAACAGCATGCAGAGCAGTAGAAGTTTGCAATCACTGGAACCAGAGCAGCCCTGTCAGCGTGCAGTCCCTGGAGCTGGACTGGAATGTTCAAAAATCAAATCTTAATTAATATTTAGGAAGGCATTTGGGGTAAATCTTTTGCTAAGGCAGGTGGGTGCCCCTCAGGTACTTTCTGTGAGGTGTTGTGCATCTCACACAGTCCCTCATTTGGCCCCAAATCTTATTTCTTTTCTAAATCCATTATGAATTTGTTATTCTCACTTAAGGGACTTCTGTGTGCAGTCTTTATAATTGGCAAAAGTTATGCAGGGGTCAGAAAAACTTCCCGCAAATTTTCTGACTGTATCAATAACACATCTTAAAACACGGCCAAAATTCAGCTGCCTCTCTCCAGATCCATGAAGATTAATGTATTTTAAAAAATGGGTGTATTCTTACAGAGTGGAGGGAGGGGGTTAATGCCACTCTCTTGGAGGAGATGGAATTGCTGCTGCTTCCTCGAAGATCCCGAGCAGTCGCAGTTTGAGCCACCTCGGGCTCTCGAACGTTGCGACATCTGCAGCGCGGTTCGGTCGGGGCCAGAACGCAAACAGTTATGTCACATCCACTTTACAAGAATGAGCGTGGTTTAACCAAGTGGAGGGGCAGGCCTGCTGCAAGGAGGCCCCACAATCTGTTTGTTTTTGCAGAACAGATGAACCCTAAATTAGTACCAGATGTCAGTGCTAGGTCTGCTGTATGGGGAACGCAGCAGGGAACGAGCAATTATGGTGGAGCCACTGTGAGGCCATATTTAAGGTTGCATTCTGAATTCTGTGTTCTGTTTCGCTCACAGAGAGACTCAGCATCTTTTTTTTTTTTTTGTTTGTGTTAAAGCACCATATTGCTCCTTCCAGTGCTGGTCCATGTGTGCATCTATCGGGGAATGAGGAAATGCCTTCTTCTCCCAAACCAAAGTGCTGCTCACCTTTGGAGGGCACATTCATGCCCTATTTGTGAATTCTCTGCACTAAGGTTGTGAAGAGTGGTGTGAGCTTCTTCTCTCTTGGTTTGCTTCAACTGCCTTTGGCCTCAGATGCAGCTCTGCTCTCATCACAGCCTGCAATGTTTTTGGCCTTGCGATCATTTTTCTATTTTGCTTGTTGGTGTTCATTGTTACTTAGCAAATTTTCTTTGTTTTCCCAGACTTTTTTTGTTGCCAAGAACTTTCCTCTTGGCAAGCGGGGAAAGGAGGAGATTTTCAGTTTGAGTTAAGCCATGTGGCTTCCAGTAGCCTTTGAGCTCTGTGCCTCAGAGCAGTTTGGTCCCCTATCCCACATGGCTTTTTTGTGACAAAGTCTTCTTGCTTGCACTTCCCATCACGAGTGTTGAGGGCAATTGTCAGGAGGAATCCTTATTGTTAGGAAAATAATTGCTTTCAGACAGAACATGTCTTTATTCTGGAGATTCTGCTCAATCCAAGTCTTTCACTTGCTCGCATAAAAGAAAAGATATTCAGTACCATCACTTGAACTTGATTGGAAATCTGAGGATTTCTTCAGACACAGTTCAGAGGGTGAGAACTGCATGTTTGGAAGACCTTTTTTTCTCATTAATGTCTGAGTAGTTTTCCTTTGGTGCCACAGAGTGCATGGAGAGTTCAAGGAAGATCATTTAATCCAGAGCCTTCAAATAAATGTCTCTTGTTTCTTCCTTGCTTTTCAACTTTCATGACTTAGTGGCCCCACAGGTTACATCTGTGGAACTGTGCTGTGAAGGGCCATGATTTAGAATTTGGCTACCATTCTCTTACAGTCCACGGTGTTCAGCTGATAGCACACACCTCTGCACAGTCTGCATGACAATCAATATTCTCCAGAACAGCACTCAGTTGTGGCTGAGGCTACAGTGAGGGCCAGGAGGTGTTCATAGGAAACAGCAAGGATAAAACCATACAGGATAGATAAAATGTGTATATTGTATGGATAAAGCCATAAAGTACGGATAAAATCTGTATATTGTATGGATAAAACCATACACTATGGATAAAATCCGTGTATTGTATGGATAAAATCTATATATTGTATGGATAAAGCCATATAAGATGGTTAAAATCTGTATATTGCATGGATAAAACAATACAGAATGGATAAAATCTGTGTATTGTATGGATAAAACCATACAGTATGGATAAAATCTGTTTTGTATGGATAAAATCTGTAAATTGTATGAATAAAACCATACAGTATGGATAAAATCTGTATATTTTATGGATAAAACCATAAAGTATGGATAAAATCTGTATATTTTATGGATAAAACCATAAAGTATGGATAAAATCTGTATATTTTATGGATAAAACCATAAAGTATGGATAAAATCTGTATATTTTATGGATAAAACCATAAAGTATGGATAAAATCTGTATATTTTATGGATAAAACCATAAAGTATGGATAAAATCTGTATATTTTATGGATAAAACCATAAAGTATGGATAAAATCTGTATATTTTATGGATAAAACCATAAAGTATGGATAAAATCTGTATATTTTATGGATAAAACCATAAAGTATGGATAAAATCTGTATATTGTATGGATAAAACCATACACTATGGATAAAATCCGTGTATTGTATGGATAAAATCTATATATTGTATGGATAAAGCCATAAAGTACGGATAAAATCTGTATATTGTATGGATAAAACAATACAGAATGGATAAAATCTGTGTATTGTATGGATAAAACCATACAGAATGATAAAATCTGTGTATTGTAGGGATAAAACGATACAGTATGGATAAAACCATGGGGTTTGGGGCAGCTGTGAGGGCACAATTTTTCTCTCAAGAGCATGCCATTCCTTCCAAAGCACAGAAAATGGACACTGGGATGTTTTATTTGCTTGTGCTACTGCAGCTATATTGGTCCTGAAGAGGTTTGGATGGATGTTTGTCAGAATAACTCAATCCTGAGCTCCTGTGATGACACAAAATCAACAGGAACAGGAGGAAGCCTTTGGTATTCATCTATTGGAGTAAAAATTGTATTTTCTGAGAGCTGTTGATGCAACTGGTGACCCTTTTGGCCACTCCAGGACAGCAAGGACACCTCTTGCTATTCAGAGAAATTTTCCTGCACAGAAGGAAATTATCCTTCTAGTAATACATATGCATTTTACAGGATCAGAACAAGTCTTTGTTTTGATAGAAGATAATTTTATTCCCCTCATCACTGTTCTCACCATAACCAAAGAGAATTTTAGGCTGCTGTCCCTATACATTGTACGTGTCCTTTAGCACTGGGGCGTCCCTCATTGCCCTTTACCCTCCTGGTTTATGGCTTCTCCTTGAACACTGTTCTCAAGTGAGGAACACGTCTTTTGCCATAACCACATCATTAAATCTGACTCCTCAGCCCCTCAGAATTGATAAAAAGTGCTTTTGTCATTAGACACTCCCAGAAGAAAGAAACTCATAATCATTCCCCTGGGATCAGAGTCTGCTCTTACAGATGCCTGCAGATTTTTTTAGCCTAATCTTTTCCACAATCAAGAAAATTCAGTGGTACCTGTCAGAAGTTTGGGTTGTGAACATAGCCTTGTAACCTGTTACCCATCTAGTTCAGCCCAAATGAAGCTGGAGTTTGGGTTTATTTAAAGATAAGTGCCATCTAATGAACTGCAGTGCCCAGAATGTATTATCTTCATCTCCTCATGGTGAGTCTGTAGCCTCTCCTGGTACTTATTTAAGTAAGATTATTTAAAATTGTTCCAAAAAATCATAAGGTGGCCCAGGCTTTTGGGATCATAATGCAGGAGTGAAACATTTTATTGTCTTTTATACTCTGTATGATTACAGTCAAACATTGTATGTCTGTGAAAATTGATAATTTAATCGCTTTAATCCATGAATAAAACCTGAATGGACTGAAGAGCTTCAAAAAATGGATTGATGATTGCCTGGGTGAATTGATTCAAAATTTTCTTCAATATGCTGCTGCATACTTCACAACTACATTGTTTTTCAGTCCCCTCTGCCTTAACATTTCAAAAAGTAAAAGGTATGTATGGAATGGAAGTCTGTAGATTATGCTGGAGTTAAAGCATATTTTTTCTCTCTGCTAATCAACCAAGTTTTATTTTTTCAGTGGCAACTTTATGTATGTTACAGTAAGCTAATGGTAAAAACATTCTGCTCAACTTCTGTCCTCTGACTCAATTTCAAGAGACAAAAACCCAGTAATATATGACTTTATTTGGTATGCCCCATGTCTTTAGGGATAAAACCTGGATTTTGCCTGGCAGAAAAAAAAGCAGCAAAGGAGTTCTTAAGTTGTACAAAAAAGACATTTGTTGGACATGATGGTGCTTTTCATCTTTAAGTGAGACAATTCTAAATATGTGCCAGCAGGCAAACCATTGCCTTTGCTTGTGGAGACAAAGAATTGATTAATTTTAAGGAAGGCAGCCCTGAACAAGCCAAATTTGCCATGCTCTCAGGGAGACAGGCTGCTGCCTGTGGAAAAGAATTGTGCGCCACCGGTAGCTTTACCCTCCCATGTTCCTTTATTCTCTTTTTTGCATTAAAGATTTTCAACAAGTAATGGGTAATCACCCTCACATGGAGTTTTGTGGCACATTCAGCCTGAGGAAGATAGATGCTGCCTCAGTAAGGAGCAAACCAAAAGATGTTCTTCAAGACCAGGAGATCCAATTTAAGAGCATTCTGTAGATTTTCAGTGAATGAGGAATCTCACTCCTGACTACTCTGAAAATTAGACATCTCCATCAAGATTGGAAGGATCCTGCTCTGGATTCACATTTTTCACATGAAGAAGGTGGAGAAATGTTTCTTTCCTCCTGCAGGTAATCATGCCTAGCATGCCAGAGCCCAGCCTGCATTAGAGGAGGTTGACAAATGCAAACTTCACAAAGTTTTGATCATTAGGTTAATGGAGGGCTTTTCCAGGGTGAGAGGAAAAGGTATGTACCACCAATGCTGGTGAAATTTATTGTGTGATTTGCCCTGAGCAAATGCTTCCCAGCCAAGGGATTGAAGAATGGGTTATCTGATATCTCTGCTAATTAAATGAGGGGTAGGGCATTCAAAATATTGATATCTTGGATGAAATTCCAGTTGATGATCATGCTGATGAATGAGATTAGGGAATAGGGGATACACAGCCTTGTATGATGTTCTATCTATGAAACCCCTGGCAAAATTACAATATATTGCAAGAAAAAGGTCTTGGAGCTGTTAGAGGTTTAAAGCTCACCTAGCACTTAACAGTTCATCTGACTTTTGACTTGTCTGTGATTGCAAATAAAGTCCTTAAACAGGTTGCTGTCGGTGTCTCAGATGTTTTTAACTTTGGTCACTGTAATCTTCTCCTGTCTGGCCCCATGGTTCCTCTGTTCCCTCCCTCACATCTGTCCTGAATGTTTCTGCTAGAATCATAATTGTTTCCTCCCACACATTAGCACTCCATTGATTTCTTCTCACCTGCCATGTCAAATTCAAGCTGCTCACCTTTACCTACAATGCCCTTATTTTGTGCTCCTGCCTATGGATTCAGCTTCATTTCCTCTGATTCCCCATCCCACACCTCTGATCTGGAAATTACCTCAGTTCACAGGATTTGAGGTCCACAGGAGAAAAAATGGGAAGTGAAACTGGTTTTAATCAGAATTGGTTGATTAAAATCAGCTTGATTTTAATCAGCTGGGTCCTATTGCCAGTTATACCTTCCCAATAGAATTATATCAGCCTAACATAATTTTGGGTCAATATAATCCAACCAGAGCAGGTTTTTTGGGGTATCCTCTTCTTATTTTAAGTACATACATCAGCTTGATTGGTATGCAAAAGCAAAACCAATAAAACCATTCTGAACCACATGTGTGTGCTGACAGGACAACAATTTTCCTTCAGGATCTTTGAATTGAGAAAAAAAAAAAAAAAGAAAAAAAAAATCTGCTTCTTTTTCAAATTGAAACAAAGCCTCAAGCATTCGCTAGAGATGAGAAAGACCTCGCACCATAACATAACAGTGACGCATGAAAAGGAATTGATTCCTTGTTGAATGAAACAGAAATGTTGACCCTTGTTCTTTCTGGTTTCTCACACTTTGCCTACTTACCAGATATTTATTGTCCAAATCTGGAGGGAAGCTGCCTTCTTTTCCATCACGCTAGCCAGTCTCCTCTTCCTAATTTCCCAGCATGTTTTTCTATTATTAATATGGTACTTATGATTCCTGATGCTTCCTTTGCTTTGTCTTCCTCTGCCCACTTCTGGTTGCCCAAAAGTTATCTACTTTCTAGACGCATCGATTAAGTCAGGTTCACAGCTACTTCTGAATAATCCAAATTTCCTCATTCCCCACATTTTCCCATGTGAAATCTCAGTTTATGTGGGGGACAGGGAGATTGTCCTTTTTCTGCTGTCTGTGCTGAAAGAGAAGGTTACAGCTACCACAGGGAGTGCTTCAACTTCCAGTAGCTCCCAGTTTCAATTTTATTTACCTGCTACATCACCTAAATGTTTGTATTAGGTTTTTATCCTTAATCCCATTGATTCTTTCTTTTTTCGTTGTTTAAAAAGATGCAATTTGGAAGGCCTTCTGTTAGAGAACCTAGAAGTTAAAAAACATCTCAGTGAACGACACTGTTTCCTTATAAATCTTCTGGCCAAAATGTGTCATTACTTGGGGGAAATATCCTGACTGTTGCCATGCTACAGGGCAGCTCCAAGGGTTCACTCGTCTTGAAATAAAACAGGAGAAGGGGAAAGCCAAGAACAGAGTGCACACTGCACATGTGTGTGCATGTTTGGGTGATGGTTGGGGAAGGTTTTTTTTTTTTTTTTTTTCTGAACTTGTTTGCCTTGGGGTTGAGGGTGAAAACAAGTGAACTGAAGTCACAATAAAGTCAAACACAGTCACAGTGTAAAAGTGATTTGGCTCCCTGGTTCTCACCTGAGCTATCAGTGACTGTTTGTGGGGCACATTTATTTTACAATCAGGAGAGATAAAGTTGAGGAGAAAGGGTGGGGGTTACACAAGAGGCCAAGGGCAGGGAGCTTTCCGTGCAGCCTCTCAAACACTTTGATTGTAGTTTGGGATTTTTCAAAGCTGCACATGTTGGGTAATATCTGCCAATAAACACAGCTCAGTGGGTGAGAAATCTGTCTGCCTCTTGCTGAGGATTAGAAGGGAAAAAGACACCAAACGAGCAGTTTCTTCACATGTGGGTCATGCCCCTCACTGGGGCACTTGCCCCTGACCTAATCTTGTTCCACTTTTTCTCCTTCACTCCCTCCTGTCTTCCTTCCCACTGCCACTCCTCCTCTGCTGCACTACTGGTGGTCTGCTGCATGCTGCACAGATGTTTTCCCCACGCTATTATAAGATTATTTTTCAAGTGGCTTCTTGGAACAGCTGTTCCAGTGTGTGCACTCTCCTCCTCTTGGCTGGGAGTGCTCTTTGCACAGAGCAGATTGCATTGCTGCTCTCCTTTTGATCTGAGGAGAAATCCCCACGCGAGCGATGCTGAGTTTTGTTTGGGGCTGCTTGGCAGAGGTGCACCTGGGTGTGTGTCTCCTGCTTCTTTTCTCCCCATCACCAGAGCTGCTTGCAGATGGTTTTTTTATTTATTTTTTTTTTATGTGCCTTTCTTCCTCAGCCCATTTCTTTTTTTTTTTTCCTTTTTGTCATCCAATTCTTTACTTCCACTGCCTTTAAATTTTCTTTCATCTAACACTCTGGTATTTGTGCTTCTAAAATCATTCTTTACCCATTGCCAGCACCTCATCTTTATTTTTGCCTTCCCTTGGCAACTCCTGGACTGTTAGGATGGATTAGTCCCATGAGTTTGGGTCCAGGACCTCTCCCCCTTTTGATCTTTTCATTTTGAATTTATATTAATTGCTTAGTTTCTCAATGTCTCAGTGAATTCACCTGAACTACTTTTGCTTTTTGCTTCTTTATTTTATTTTCCTATACTATCAGACCATTTTCAAGATCAAATGTCTGTGATGTCAAAAGAGCATCTTTTCCAAGTGCCACTTAATTTAGAGTCATAACAAAGGCATGACACAAGGAGACTGTGAAAGTGTGTAATTTTAGGGCTTTAGCTAGACTTAAACCACTGAATCACACCATCTGAATTAAAAAAAAAGAAATTTAAAAGTCTTTATTTGCTCACATCCACTCCTTCAGTAGGCACTATGTCAGCTTCAACTCCATCCGTTGCCCTTCCTTAAAAATTCAACTGACATCAATTCAGTCTATAAGGAGAAAAATAAAGTATTGTTAATTTTCCTGGGGCAATGAATTGAATTTTGAGTGTGTTCCTAACTTCTATTTAATAGGTTCAGTTGACTCAGGATGATCTACAATCAGCAGAGAATTTGGTTTGGAATGTCTCAAACAAACCTGCACCATTATATATTCTTGCTTTTAATATAGCCAGCTCATGCACCAATTAACTCTTTGAGATGTCTTCCTATGTAAAAGTTCTCAGAATTTAATGGGAATGAGAGTGCTCAGGTAAGAATGGATTTCTCTAAAAAGAATATTACTTTCTATACATTCTCAGTTGTCATAGATCCCTTCAGAAAGATAAAAACTCTTGTTTATTTACAGACTTGCAGAGAAATTTCTCTAGAACTCAACTGGGTAATATTATAAAGCATCACACCTTCCCTGGATAAATTTAAACCACAATTATAACCTGGTGAATCCTTCCCTTCTCTGTCTTCCCTCCTAAGATTGTTCTGTGGCATTAACTTCAGGTGTAGTAAACAATAGAGGAATAAACCCAAAATATATATAATTATATATGTATAATGTGTGTGCGTAGGTGGGCCCAAATATATATTATTATATTATTTTATATTTATATTTATATTTATATTTATATCTATCATTTATTTTATTTATATTTATATTATAATTTATATTATATTTATATTTAATATTTATATTATATGTTATATTTATATTTCTATTTACTATTTACTGTACGTAATAGTATTTATACTTATATTATACTATAATATTTGTGTCTCATATCTATATTTTTATCTATCAATTTATATCTATATCTATATCTTATAATCTTACTATTCTATTAATCATCTTATCTACATCTGGTATCTTAATATTTATATTGTATAATATATATAATTATATTTGTATATTATATTATATTTATATTTATATTTTTATTTATATTTTATATATTTTATATTTATATATTTATATTTTAGTTTATATTTTATTTATATTTATATTATTTATATTTATATTGGAATATATGCTTTGGCAGCATTTCCCATCCATTAAACATCTCCTAATTGGGAGCTGAGCCTGTAAGAACAGCAGTGGTTTTGATGCATTGTGTTCAAAGGAATACCTGTAAAACTGATCTATGTGTATAAATTCACCTACAATCCAAATAATCCATTTCAGATAAATGATTCTATGCCCATTCACATTTGGGACCAGACTACCACACCTCCTCCTTCTCTGAAATTCAGAAAAATGTCCTTTCAGTGGCACTGCTGGCAATTTACTCCTTCCTCTTGTGTTCCATACTGAACTATAGAAAGCTGCCTCAGCCACCTCTGTATTTTTAGCATCTCAAAGGGTGGTGGAAGGGAGAAACAAAGAAGAGTACTGTCTGGTTTAGTGATGATTTTCAGCAGGCCCATGGCACAAAGATCATCTGGCAGAAAGCGTGTGACCTCAGGAAACTGGATTCTGGAAAATCCAGCCCTGTTTCCTCACCTCTCCGTGGGATTGGGGCTGCAGGTGACATTGCAAACATGGTCACATCCAGCATGAACCCAAAGCTTGCAAAAAAAATTAAAAACCAAAAACCAATGAATCCCTCCTTTCAAATAAAAAAAACTCATTGAACAATAGGCTGAAAAAAACAGCTATTTGTCTGCCATCCAGAATCTTCTGTCCTCAAGGCAGACCCAATTTTCCCAACTCGAACACATGTTTTGCCTTCTCATTACGATTCTTTGTTGACAGGGATTCCTTAGGATTCCCAGCCTATTCCAGTGTTCAGCTATTCCTGCTGCCCATAAAGTTTTCCAGGTGCTGAAGGACATTTGTGTTTGCCACTGAACAGGCAGCTGCAGGAGGCTTTTCCAAAAACTCACAGGTGGCTGTAGGAATATCCAGATTTCTTCAGCTGAGCTTCTTCAATCCTTTGATTTAGGTGTAAGTCCTACAGCAGCAAAGCCAGGTTTGGTTTGTTTGGTTTTGTTCATTTAGATTAAAAAATAAAAATGCAACAAGACTGTTTGCTCTTTTTTATATAAGTAGCATCAAATTAAATTGTGTCCAAAATTAAAAACCATAGGAACTTTTTTTTTTGGTTTTTTGCTTCCCTGGGGTTTTTTAGCTGCTCTTTGCCTTTTAGGCAGACTGGAAAAAAAAAAAATTACAAACATGTGAATTATTATTTAAATGGAGAAAAATTCAGTGTCACCTAAACTAATCTCTAGCTGATAAGGTTCCCTCAAAGGATGGTATTTCAGTTGTCTTTCTGTTTATCTTTCTTCGAAAGAATATGGAATATCATCCATTTAAGAAATAAGATAAGAATGAGAAGAATAAGGAAAGAATAAGAATGATAGAAAAGAAAAGAAAAAATAGAATAAGAATAAGAATAAGAGTAAGAATAAGAATAAGAATATCATCCTTTGTGGTCCAAGGAGGAGTTAATGTTAAACCACTCTTGACCTGTGCTGGACAGATTAAAATGTGAAGAGCCACAACTTCTCCTGTGGTGGATTTTTGCAGGTGTAAACAGCCAAGAAAAAGAGGGATCAAAACTGCACAGCCCCTGCAGAGCTTCTTGGAGATTTACTGCCAAATTTAATTATGATTTTGACAAAATAATAATCTTTAATTTAGACAAAATAATAATCTAACCTGTGGTGATTGGCAGCAGCGGTTTTGAGTGAGAATTCATGGAATTATAGGTCATTTATTCCATGGAATTATTAGGATATTGCACTGGAAAGAGAGCTGAAAGATCATCAGGCTTCAGCCCCATCTTTCATAGAGCAACCTGGATCTGATGGCTCAAAACCCCATCCCAACCATCCTTGAGCCCCTTGTTGTTTTAGTTTGGTTTTTTATACATAAATTGTCAAAAGTTTTATAACATTCTCCTGTACATTTCACTTTTGGAGTCCTGTGGAGGGAAAAAGCATTTCTCTGCCCCTCCAGGGGTGAAAATTCTCCTGTGAGAGGTGTTGCTAACAGAACTTGGGCAAAAGAAATCATGGGATGGTGGCTTTTGCAGTGCAGCCAGCCCATGGACAGCAGGACAAAGAAGTGATAGCCCTTGGCTAAAAATGAAAAATAGATCCTAAATGATTGATCTGAACACTTTCAAGAAAATTTAATTAAATGTAAAACCCTATATCTTCACAATCTTATGATTTAATTATTGTGGGTAAACCAACAACAAGGCAGTTAAATTTGAAGAAAAATTTTGTTCACAATAGACTGCTGTCAGTAAGTTGCATTAATTCTGTGTATTCATTAACAGCCCTACTCAGTCAGAGCACTTTGAAATAAGATGGCAAATCTTGTCCCATTTTATCTGAGAAGGAAGAAGGGACAGACTCCTCATAGCAAAGGTTAATTGGCATCATTTTGAGTTTTGAATTCCAATCTTGGGGCGGTTCCAGTAACTTCTGATAACTTTGTTCCAGTAACTTTTGATAACTCTGCCTCCTGCTCTCTGTCACAGAGGCACCTCAAGATATAGAGGCACCTTGAACCTCAGTCCCACAATTTATAGGCTCAGGATGAGGTGGAGATCCAAGCACTTAAGTTCATCTTTCACACTGACAGGTTTGTGCTCTTGGACCGAGATCTCTGTGCTACATCTTTCTGAAGCATCATAAATATTTATTTTTTTTTTCTACAGCGTTCTTTATACATACGGTTCAGAATATGATGTTCCTGAAAGAGAGAAGAGAGGATATTTGCTTTGTCCTTTTGCTCTAAAATTGCCTTTTTATTCAATTATGTGCATTTTATAACACCTCCACCTAAGCTTTGGAGCTTCCTTAGGGTTATGGGCTTGACAGAGGCCTGGAAGATTTGATTTAACATCACTATCTATCTTTTGTGATTTCCATCCTATCTATCCACAGCTTTCTGAGCCACCATGGACAACCTTTTTCTGGATTATGGAATGGTTCGTTTGG
Source organism: Malurus cyaneus samueli (assembly GCA_009741485.1). Taxonomy (NCBI): domain Eukaryota; kingdom Metazoa; phylum Chordata; class Aves; order Passeriformes; family Maluridae; genus Malurus; species Malurus cyaneus. The sequence goes on from VKON01002244.1 coordinate 13,375, forward strand.
TCTGACTCTACATTGCTTAGAAGTAGAGCTGTTCATTTTGGCTTGTAATTGTAACTACATATCAAATAAACACCAAAAAAAAATGGTTCCATCCCAAATAAACTGAGATAATAAACTGAGTCTAAGCACCAATTTCCAGGACGTTTTTCTCTTCCATCTGGGTCTGAACATTCCCTTTTCTTCACAGACAGTGCTGGGCATCCACATTCTCTCTTTCCCAAGTGCCTCTGGATATCAAATTTGTCACCCTCATCACCATCCATTCCTCCTATTCCTCTTTTTCCTCACTCCTGTGTAGCTCTGAATGTATCTGGGTGTATCCCTACTGATGCTAATCTTGCTGGAAACCGTTTGCCCCCAGATATTATCTTTTAATAATCTAAAACTACCTCTAAGAATGGTGGGGTTAAAAGCACCCACAGCTTCACAGGAAAACTATTCCATGGCAAGGAAAAGGCACACTAATCCACAGATGTCTTGCTTCATCAGTACCTGACAATTGCCCTCAGACTAATTATCAATAGTTCATAATCACCAGCTGGAAATTTTTGTGATGAAAACCTCGATTCCAAAGCTCCTGTGTCCCTTCCCCCTGGGCAAACATGTGGCAATCTATTAATATTAAACCAAACCTTGCTTATTTAGCTGATCAATGGGAGCTGTGTTATTGGTTAACAACTCTGGAAACAGCATTTTGAAGGTGTTCATGTAACAAAAAATGGGAGGAAACCCGAGTGGCAGCACAGAGCATTAAAGCTGAGGTGGCAACAAATGCAGGCAGTGAGCTGGGAAAGGCTGTCAGAACTCATAAACACGAGTTTGGAAATCAGGTTTGAAGCCACATTTTCTGATTGCACAATTGAATTTAACTCCTAGCTAACAAACAGATCTAGCATCTGAAGTTGCAAAGTCCATCTCACACGATGTTTTCCTCCTGGCTCGGAGTCTTACGAAGTAGGCTTTTTTTTTTTTTTTTTTTTTTTTTTCACGCAGTGCAGTTTGATCAAGAGAAGCTCAAATAACATTGCAGAAGTCTTCCTTTCCAAGGACAGCCAAAACTTCCTTGGCTCACCTGCCAGCTCTGCTCTGACTCTCGTGTGCCATGCAGCTGGGATGACTACTGAGTTTATGAGAATATTTGTGACCACTCTTAATTCAGGCGAAAGCTGTGACTCCTGCAGCCAATGGCAGGCAAACATTGGCTGCCTAAAAGATATGAGGACTTTCTTTTATAAAAATGCATTTTTATTTCTGGCACTTCCTAGATGGCTGGAGAAGGTGAGGTTGGGATGCCATGATTCAGCGGTTTGCTCTACAGAATTCTTTATCACTTTGTGTTTTCCCTCAAGGACGGTTATAAATAATTTTGTAGTGATCAGATGGGAAAAGTGAGCACAACCCTTACTCAGCACGACTGGAGAACAAGATTCCCACCATCCCTCCCCCTTTTTTCCTTCTCTGACACCCTTGTTGCTCCCTGGCCACTTTTAATTCCGGGGTGGCTGCCCCAGCCTGGGTGTTGGTGGTGCTGGGGTGAACAGGAGGGCAAAGAACCATGAGGAATTCCAAAAGAACCATGAGGAATTCCAGGAACCTGATTGTGCCTCCAACTCCACATGCCAGCTCCACCAAAGGGCTGCACGTCTGATTCAGGGTGCTCTGAAGTCCATGCAAATATTTGTGTTGATTTCAGTGGTTTTGGACAAGCACCTGTGTACACAGATGGAAGTGAGGGGAAATTCTTTTTGCCCGAATGAATAGGGTTTTTTTTCCCATAAAAGGACAACGTCTGTGTTTTCCTTTCATAGAGAGAAGGAAAGCACCAATCTGTCCTGCTCTGCTCCTGATGCTGCTGTGAATTTTCCTGTTTTTGTCTCTCTTCTGAGACAAAGGAACGATGTCTGATGTTTTCTGCCTCACAATTTTCAACATTCAAGGGGTAAAAAAGCCTCATCCCAAACATTGTGATGATAAACTGAGACTAAATGTTGTTTTCCAGGAGGCTTTTCTGTTCCAGCAGGTTCTGAACATTCCCTTTTCCTCACAGATAGTGCTGACATCCATGTTCTCTCTTACCCACGTGCCTCTGGATACCACAGAAAGGAACATTTTATGAAATGTGCCCATCCCAAGAGAAGGAAAACCAAGCTTTTATTACCAAAGGCAACTGGAACTCAGTGCGACACCTTCATACTTTAAAAGTTCATTCCACTCATGCTACCATGCAATTCTTTTTCTTCCTTTAAAGGCCTTGTACCTGAAGCCGTGGGGTTTGACTGATTTGTTTGGCTATTTTTTCTTTTCTTTAAGAATATAAATGAGGAACTCACAAGCAAATAAAATTTAAGACTGCAATCCAGATAGGTTTACCATTTCACAAGTCAATTAAGCTCAAGCTTATGTTCCTGCTTCTCTGAAAAAAAAAAAAAAAAAGAAAAGCTGTAGTAAGGTCAAGCCAGTCACCTGCTTGTACGATTTAAAACAAAAACAAAAAGCAACTCGCGAATAAAAACTTACTAGCCCACTGATGTATGTTTGACTGCTGTGAGTTATGGTTATTTAATCATTCTGCTTGCGTAATCTGTGGTTCAACTCTGTCATAGTGTTGATCAATTCCTCCATTTGATCAAGCTACTTTGCAATTTCACCACAATTTCTTAAACTTAGCTTTACGTGTCATCGATCATAATAAGTGAAATGAAAATCTATGGTTGAATTCTGGATTAATATTTCCAATAGTCTTTTTTCAGAAGAAAGCATGATTCGTTTCTTATTAAAGCAAAGTTCTTATTCTATCGGACTGGTTCTATGATCTCTGTATGATATTCTGGTCTCTGGTAGCACTTCTAACATAAAATGCGCAGCTTTAAATGTACGTTCAATCTGTATATGGTGAGGAACTCTGGCTTGGCAGGTGACATTAATCAATAGATACTATTTTATACATAGGCAGATTCTGTTGGTTATCAACTGGTGTGGCATTAATATAACAAAATTTGATCTATTTTATGGCCAGTTGCCTTTGGGATTATCAAGCTGGTGCGCTGGTCAGAAGAGACCCTGTCAAGGAGGTGATGCCTATATGAGTTCTTGTAGTGCAAAAATGAGAAATCAGGAGATGTTGTTGACATATTTGTTTCTTTTTTCTTAATCCATGATGGATTTCTTGGAATGTCCACTGCCATTTTCTGGACGGTAGATCGCACGACGAATATCTCGATAAGGGAAAAGACTAGGTAATTGTTTCTAGTATCATGTGATATTGTACTACTACAGAATTTGAAATTCGTTTTCATTGGACCTATCCATAGGATCTTCTAGTTTTTGCTCATGAACGTGCCATTTATGGTACATGAGTTATATGAGTTTATACAAGGAGGCTACACTATCCTCGGATCACTATCATTGCCTGTGGGTAGCAAGAAAATCACTGCGTGTCTGGAAGAGAGCAGAGGTGAATGTTGCTTAAGGCGGGCAAGAGAAGAAAATAGGTATAGTTTGACAACGGGTATAGACAAGAAGGATGGTATTAGACAACAGTCAATGAAATGTCGAAACCACTCTATAGTTTGCCGAGAGAATTCATCGGTTATGACAATAGCGATGAATGGTAATTAGCCGAAAGACCAGGCTACGCATGACCTCGCCTAGCCACCAGGTGTGAGAATCTTGAAATATCATTAGTTTGACCTGAGGCATAACGTGTTGATATTTGTAGATAATAGCACAAGGGATATCCATAAAAGTTTATTTCAAATAGTGCATTTGGAGAAGGTGAGTGCATAAAGTTGTGTGAAATGCCATTGATCAGGGCAGAAATTGATTCCACGTGATTCCATGAGTTCAAATGACCTGATTGTCATAGTGATATTTAAATTGCATACACAAAATTTAAAAATCAATGCAAACGTGCTTAAGTGACACAGAAACAGTGAATATGCATGAAAAAAATTACACCTTTCTGTAAGCAAAAAATATAACACAAAAACGTATTTACATGACAACAAAAATTATGGATCTGTTATCGTAGTACTTTTCATATTGAAAGTTTACAATTTTAGGCATTGAACAGTGAGAAGGAAAATACAGTCTTGATTTCACACTGCAGTGTCTGTGAGTGGTTTTCCTCATATAAGTAACTATACTCCTTTGTTCTGCAACACTTCATGGTGCAACTTGGTCAATTTTGTTTAAAACAGCCCTCAAACCTGAATGAGTAGCCTATTTGGAGTCATGTTCGCAAAAAAAAAAAAAGGGTTAAATGAAAGTTTATTGTAATAGGTTCTATGTAACCGCTCAGATATGGACAGATATTTATGAATTTGCAGGAGGGAGTTATTAGATCTAGATCCTATTTTAGATCCTGGTCCAGTTTATTACTTTGTCTGGCCAGAAATAAAGGCATGTTTTAGATCTTAGGGATTAATCTTTCAAAGATGTAATGCAGGTTTAATTTCACCATATCTGAAAAAGCTTTAAGGCATGTTAATATTATCAAACTAAAGTTCTCTGGGCAAGGAAAACCTGACTTTCTCATTGAATTCCAATTGGAGTCAGAATTTACATCGGTATCCATGATTTATGAGTTTATATGCATGATATAAACCATAAGGAATACATATATGTTTTTAAGTGTCCTTCAGGGACTTTCAGACTGTTTTCTTATAATTGTGGGTTTTGTTTCAGACCTTGCTTTCTGGCACGCCTTTTCTCTAAAACCAGGATGCGAAAAGGTTTGAGGGAAGTGAGACCCTTTTTTTTTTTTCTTGATGTCATTGTAATGATGGTGTCAAATGACCAGAGGAAGAGCACTGTGGTTCTGGTGTAAAGGGGATAAATCTGTGAAAAACATCTTAGTTGGCACATCCTTAACAGAACACCAGATTGCTGATTTCCACACTGATTGCAGTGCCAGATCTGAAGGAAAATTAAGGCTGACTACCTCAAGAACTTACTAGGGGCTCCTAGGAGTGTTTTTAGGAGGATTGCCATGGTTAAATTTGGGATTTTTCTCTAAAGTCA
>VKON01002247.1:0-37559 GCA_009741485.1 Malurus cyaneus samueli
CACTGATTATTTACTTCTGTCTGATTAGTGATGGTAATGGTGGGGCTTTAGCAGTCCGTGCATGGTCACTTTTTGGGGCCTCATTTTTTGGCTTAAAACAATGGTTTTTAGGCCCGCTGGGAAGGCTATGTTTCTAAGCATTGTATGGTGTCATATCTACAGAGACAGGTCTCCTGAAATCAGGACACCAATATTTTCTTAACGTATTTATAAACCTTACGATGAACGCATTAAGACATTGGCATATAATAACAAAAATTTAAAGTGTTGTAAAATTAAATTATTGAACCCATCTTAAATTTGCAGTTAGCAAGTTTTAAGGGCATTTTCAGATATAGTTTTTGAAAGAAAAATCTTCACAAATGGAAACTGCTGAGTCCTTTTTTCGAGCATCCTAACGCGCTAATTCCAGTTCAATGATAGAAAGTGTATTGAATATGGTGTTCATTTGCTTCAAAATTTGTCAATATTTAAGACACAAATTTAAATGCTTTCAGGTCAGAGTTGTCAGTGCAAAGTAAAGCTTCAAGCTGAAAACGAGAGAAATACAACAGAAGAAATGATCCTGGTACAAAACTTCCTAAATTCACATTATAAAAAAGCTGTGCCAGATGCACTCTTGAGATACCGGACATGAACAAATTTTACCAGTGGCCATTTTAGGGTTCCAGATGAACCATTAACATGGCTAATTATATTAATTTCCTTTACGACAATTTCAATTTTTCCTACACGTAGTCTTTGGAAATGATCTGTGCTGCTGATGTCCACTTGCTCGGCTCAGCTTCTGATTCAGCCAATTTGCTCATAACGCAGTAACTCAGCCAAAAGGAGAGAAAAGGTGAGGCCAAAAGACATCATAAGCATGGTCTAAAGACTGCAATGTTGGAACAAACATGATAGCACATGTTTCTGAGTTTAACCAACTTCAATCACCCAAGCACTCTCATTGAAGTCAGTCTTCTTTAAAGTTATATACGTGTGTGTGCATATTCGGAGCGTCAACCCGTAACTGTCTTTGTCGTTGCGTCTGTTTTTTCTGCGCTGTTTATTATTATACTGATTGAAAAGATGCTGCTTTTTAGCAGTTCGTGTGTTTCTCTCGACGCAGTTTAATTTTTTTGCTTGAAATTCCTGCGGAGTAACCATCAACATAGCAACAATTTTCTTTGTTACTTTATTATACACAACGTTTTTGACGGTCTGGCACGCTTCCTATTTCAGTGTCTTTGCATCATTTCAGTTCATGGAATCTTCTCGTACCATCAGGCTATTGCCCATAAGTTTGGTTTTTAAACACAATTAAAATGATACGTGGTGAACCAGAAGGAGAGGGAACTTTTAAACCTTAATCTTCTCAGAAGCCGTTCGCCTTAATTGACATTATGACGTAATTTATATAAGCTGCTGCATAAAAGAATGAGTTCTTTCATTACATTAATTTCAAAACCTCAATCTGAGTTGTTGATCATCTTGTAAAGTTTCTTTGTTTTCACTTGTCACATTGTACGCTGTGCGTTGCTGCCAAGCCATTTCAGCATTCAGTACAAGAGTGTCTATTTATAGCCTGATCTTTGTTATTAGCTAAGCTGATGCTTACAGTCGGTTCTAACAAACAAGCAAGAGGGTCATACCACACGCACTTTCCCAAAGAGAAAGATTACTTGACAAAGCCAGAGATTTAAGTTTAAACAAACTTTTCAAGTTGTACTTGAGGAATGCAATAAGAGTTGCATTCCTTTCTTGGACTAAACTCGAGGCTTTGGTTACTATGACCTGCGCTCTTTTCCTTGATTCTGTTCCTTGATTTTATTCTGAGCGCTAATGTATCCATCTTGCTTTGTTGACTACACTTAATTCTTAGTTATTTAGTAAGTTCTTTGATGAAACATGGGCTTGAATAGCAACAGTTTTCGTGGTGTTTCAGTTATTTTGATTCCTGCAGTTAACCATGAGCTGTCTTTACATATTTACGTCAATGATATTGTTCTGTAAGTGATATATTTTAGCACCGCTCGAGGTGAAGGCCTAACGCTGGAAGGATAATGTTATCACTCACACCCAGCATGGACATGAATTTTATTACCGTGACATCTCACTGAGAAAATTATTCTAAAATCCACCGTTTATTTTCTCAATCCGTATCGAAAGAACTATTTCAAAGTTTCTAAAAACCAAGAAGCGCATCTTAGACATTCTGAAATTTTGGATCACTTTTAAATGTCTCAGACAGATTGTTCCTCTTATCTGTTTTAAAGTCGGGAGATTTTAAATGGGCTTGTCTTTGGCTCCCTAAAGTCAAGTCTGGGTCACCAACCACTGAAAAGCAAAATGTATTTTCAATAGCATGTGGAAATGGAGTGTGATTTGGTATGGGCACATCTTGAGGTTGTAGTGTAAGGGGGGGCGGAGGGAGGTTACCAAAGATTGGCAAATTATTGACAGTAGCTTAGGTTACAGTGATCAAGATTTCAGTTCCAAGGTTAAATACCAATGTAGTGCGCCATCTGCTATGGGACGCCAGGGCATAAATCCTGAAATCGAGACATTAGGGTGTTTTGCATTATACCGAATAGAGTCTGGAACTGTGATTTACTGGGAAAATTACATTTATGAGTTGCAAATTAAGATAGCTTCTTCTCAGTTTGCACTCAGCGATGTGCTGGCGTCTCATTCGGCTCTGTAATGGAGAAGCATAATTGTGTGCATTTGGGTTTTTCTTTGCACAGCTGGATATTCATAAGCGTTTTGCAGAAATCTAGAACGGACGATGCAGTTGTGACTGTCGCGTGATCAGGCATCGTCTTTTTTAAAGATTGTCTTTTTTGCTTGTTGTTGTTGTGTTCCCATCGTTGGTGGAACTGTTGTATAGAAAGATGCAGTTCAGGGCGATCGTGGTTGGAAGTCTATAGTAGTAGTGGTGTACACAAAATTATTGTCCATCGTGTAGCGTTTTTTAAAGGTATGTTTAGCAGACGAGGTAGCTTTTTGCCTTCAGTTATTCTCTCGTGAAGGAAAGGTCTCGGAAAAAAAATGTTGCTCGCCTTTCGCAGAGTGTGCGGGCACAAAACTTTTGCCTTTGATGGAGCATGAGATGCGAAAAAAAGAGCGCATTGGATCGCTCCAGCGAGATAAGACTTTTTTGAAGCGCCACTTTTTGCACTTGATTCTTCCACGATGTGATGGACGATGTGAGCCCGCAAACACAGCAGAACTTCTGGAAAGTTGAGATTGTGTTTGTAGATCAGGAGTAGAGTTCTCTCGTGGGACTGTTGGAATGATACAGCAGTACTTTGCAGCAATGCACAGGAATTGCTGAGGTAGCTGCCACTCCGGGGACTGACTGTGTGTGCCTTGTCTTTTGCTCACAGAAAGCATTTCAAGATTAAGTTCTCAGTGAAGTGTGCCTTTTAAAGCGGTACTTTGCCGTTCAGCGCTGGAGTTCGACCTTGTTAATGGCCTAGGTCAACTTGTTATCTCACGCATCGCTATTTTGTTTGATCAGGCAGCAGGGCCTTTGATTAAAAGTGCTTGGGAGAACGCTTGAAGATCTAATCTACTAAGGAGTAGGATAGTGGAGCAATTATATATGCGTGCTTGTCTTTATATCACTTAATTTCCCATCCCTTCCGTTGTTATCTGTGGAATTCGTTATCTGGTCAATGCAATCTTGATGTGCTGCAATATGATTGAGAGTGGGAGTATGCGTGGTGCGAGGCGACTGTGCTCTGTTCCTTGTTTCGGGGCGATCTGATACTTTTTTGGCATCTCAGTGCGCCTTTGACTTTTCGATGAATAGGCCTTCCATAGTTTTGCATTTTTGCATCCGTTTTCCTGGAATGTCAGGATTGTATGTGCTGTCTCCTGTGAATGGCGTGCTTCTGGTGCAGTTTCGTGCGTAGTTTTAGGAGCTGGTGGTTGCTTAGCGATGCTTTTTCAGATGCAACGTGGTTTTCATATATCGCAGATGTTGAATTCTACTTGTCGGCCTAAGTACTGTAGGTCGTTCGAGGCTTGATTCGTCGGTTATGAAGATCGCGATTTACGAGAATTTTTGATGTGTACAGAGACGCAGGAACATTCTCTGATGTTGAGGCATTTAGCTCCTGATGCATGCGTATTTGACCACTCGGACGGAGCTGTATGTCCTGCCTTCATTTCGCTCAATTGAAATAATGTATATATAATTTAGGATTACGCGTAGACAGAAGCGGTTGCTCGTCATTACTCTGGTTAATCATTAGAAGTTGCGTATGTTGAAAGGATAGTCGCTGGATTTAGCATATGTATCCGCTGAAAAATACCAGCCCAACTTCTAAAGACTCTCCACTCTCAACTCACAGTCTGAGAACTTCTTAGCTAATGCAGGCACGCGAGATAGAGCCAATTAGAGTATTTGCAAACAAAAATTCTAGCGGGAATACCCACTCCGGCGATTGCACAGGTACAGAGCACACAGGATACACAACATCCTACAAATAACAAATAGCAAACCAAACAAATTCTATCCATTTTAGTGTAGGTGCTGCAGGTTGTAGACGAGGATATTCGCTTCCAGCTATGCTATGGGGACCAATTCTTCTTGTACCGAAGGTCGGCTTTTGGCTCGCTTCGTCTGAGTCATATTGCATATTTGTTTTTGACGAGCGCTCATCACTGCTCCTTGTACATTTTACGCTCGCTCTCTTTCGCAGAGACTTAGTCCATTCTTGATTTGAGAGACGCTTCCAGCTGCAGCTGCACTTCTACTTTTAGCATGCTCCGTCGAGCATATATTTCATTGTTGAGGTTACAGTCGTAGAGCTAATATGCATGACTACTCTATGTGGACTATGACCTGCTGTAACAAAGGAGCTTTACTAGTGTCGGTAGCTTTGGCCTAATTTTCGTCTCAGGTCAGTTTCCGATTGACTACGTGTAGCAGATATGCGACGTTTACTGATACGCAGTGACTTGCTTATAGCTCACTTTTTATGATAGCACGACTATGAAGTTTCTCTTACTTGGTTAGCCGGCCATGGACAGAAACACTTTGCTGAGCCGATTGCAGAGTCATTAGACAGATTAAAGACTCTATTGAGTCCTCGGAATGGTATTCTAGTTCTTACGATCGTGTTTAGTAGACTATAAGTAAGATTGGGTACTTTTCTTGGGGTGTGGATGATTTCTTGTTTGTTACTCGCATGGAGTACGAGCATTGCTCGTGTTAGGGTGGTGCTTGTGCGTAGCGCGTTTCTTGTCAGATGGAAATGTTTTTTACCGCTACTTGTTGGCGTGAAGCTGTTATCGACTCCGGTTTTTGGATGGATCGGCACCTCGTGAATTAATACAGCCGTTTTGTTATGTATATGCTTGAGATTAATGCTTGTGCCCTTTGATCACCTGAGGCGAACTGTCTAACAAAGGTGTTTCTTTTTCAGTATTTTTTCTCTATTCAAATGAGCCATTGACATGCTTTTTTCCACGTTCGTAGCTGTCAGATGAGCGGTCAATGAGTATTTTTCACAGGCTGTTTCATAATGAAAATGATGTACAGAATTTATTGAGTTGTTATCAAACAATTTCGAATATGGTGGCGTATGAATGACGCCACAGTTGCTTGGGCTTAGCATTGGTGCTAATTGCGCTTATGATTTGTGTTTTTTTCTGCGTGATGGACTCTTTCGAAGACGATGGGAATCATAACATTCCTTAGCCGTGTGAAGCAAGCGCCGATTGCTATTCAGCGGTCGTGGAAGTCCATAGCACCTACACTTGTTGTGAGAATTAGACTTTACTCAGCCCTTAGTGATTCCCTGTGGCTGTTGCAGCGCCTTGATGCACAAGCGAGAATGAGCAACTGTATTTACGAGGAAACAAGTTTTGTTTTTTTCACTCACATAAATTTTGCAGTATTGCAGCTTGATCATGCAGTCAAGGTGCATGCCGGTGTGCTTGCCTTTCGCATCATGACGTTTTGTCTATGTTCGGATAGTGCTCATCGGCAGCGAGCGTATAACCATCATTTTTTCTCAAATTGCCCATTGTGTCTTCAGTGATTGTACTCCTCCATTTTGCTGGGTTTCATGTTCTTATGAGCGCTTGGCATGAAGCGCTGAATTTCAACTTACATTTTTCCCTGACTTGAGTCAGATGATTCTTATGCATATTTAGGTACCTCTCTGGTAGCTAATTTGGCATACTGAAGGTTGTGTTTTGCGCTCGATCAGTCTACAAAATAGGAGGTACTTTCCTTGGGTATTTTTTACTTCTTTGTCCTCTATAATCGCTGAGGCTTGTCACAGCTTAGGTTGTAGAATGCGATCATATTTAGAAGTTTGATTTTTAATTTGTCGCGATTGGAGTGCACTCACGACGTGCATAGTTCAATTCGCGTCAGTGATTTGTTTCGTGCGACAAATAAGACACATTCTTTGGATTGCTAGTCCGCTTGCTTCTGCTCATTTTCTCATTATCTCTTTTCACTGTGACATTTTTCAATATCTTCCCATCATAAGTGATATCGTCTAGCATAGGCTCGAGGTGCCGATGCTCTGGATTTAAGATGCATGACACCTTATAGTTGCTTGTCTCTCCTCGTAGAAAAAACAAGAAAGATTAGTGGTTCTGTAGGCAGATATCTCTGCTCGCAGGATAGCCTTGCCGCTCCCTCTGATGTGTGTCCAGCCACGGATGTCACAATGCATGATTTTTTGATCTGTTGCGGCCTTCTCTTTTATCGGCTTTCGCCCCGGGCTTCCCCACTGTTCAGCATTTCTGATTGGTAGATGGGACCGTAGGTAGGGGCTTGTATAAGGGACCAGGTTATTTATAGTGTTTTAAAAGTTGGGACGTTGGTGAGGCTCTTTTTTGTGTAGTTAGCGTGCATATTGTCTCGCAGCGTTGGCACGTGTAAGGACAGTTTTGTTGTTAGATAGCTTTAGCCCTCTTTTCCACGCCGTCAACTGTCTGTTCTCGTCCTGCTCGTCGGATGCCTTCTTTTTCCCCTCTGCGTCTCGATCCGATCTTGGTCTGATTGAGGCCACGGTGATAGGGATGGTTTGGGTATAGACCAAAGGCTTGATGATTTATAGGTCCGTGGCGTGACGTGGCAGTCTTGTAACCGGCTGACTCCTGGGTTTGGAGTGAACTGCAAGACCAGGGGGAACGTGTGTGACGGGCTTCTCGGGCCGGAAGTAGATTATGAGGACGAGGGACAGTCAAGACTCGCATTGCTCGACTACGCGTGTTGATGTGCAACTTGGATTCCAGCGTATTGCATTTAGTTGCCCTTGTTCCCCACCGCGTGAGCGCTTGGAGTATGACAATATGCTATCGCTGTGCTTGACTTGAGAAAGTCTAACCTAATTAGTATTTTTTAGTGTGAGGGTTGTCAACAAGTTCTCTTTGTGCTACTCGTGTGTGTTTTGAGCGTGGTGGTGCGCGGTGCCGCGGTAGTGTGCGCGGGACTTAGTCGCTCATACCAGCTTTGAGATCAACTAGTCTTCATGTGTCACGCAAATACGGCCGTGCCTCTAGTGAGCAGGTTCAATTGTTTCTTTTCCTTTTCTCGCTTCGTCTATCATATGGCTGTGTATAACAGGTGTTTTTGAAAAAGTGCTTATCTGTTTTGCGCCTTAGTATTCGCATCGCCAGAATGGTTGGGTTGACAGGACTTAAGATGATCGATTGTCGCTCTCCAGTAGGCCCAAGCGCAGGACCTTTTTCGTAGCGCGGTTGTAGTGCTAGTTTGCATAGACAAAAGTTATATCCTCGTTTGTGTGAGTGATCGTGTTAGGTGGTTGTCTTTGTGCTGCCACGGTTCTGTCTGGAATCCCTCAGTGCTTCTTATGTTCGGTGGTATGTCTTCAGTCGTGCTGGAGTACCGGTTTGCTTGCGCATGCGAATTTGTAGTATAGCCTTGTTTATTGATTTCGCAAGATTGAAATCCTTTATGCCGTTCAATCTTAGTTCCACAGCTGAAGATGAAGCGGCTTGAGAGTCTTAAGAGATCCAGTAGTACGTGCAGGGACATGGCTTAGTGTGTTTGCATATACAATTTTCTTTTGAGGAGTATGAAATCTCGGTTTCTTTGTATCCGCTGGAGTCAATGACTGACCTCTCGGCAGATAGTGCTGTCGTTTCGTCGAGATTCTTTGAGGTGATATGTTGATTCTCAGGACTGTAAGTGACGAACCCTTGTTTTGCAGAGCAGGTAATCTCTACATTGTTCATGTTTATCTTCTTTGGAAATGAGGGTGACCGTTTTCTGTCGCCAGTTGACCCTCACGTCCGTTGTCCTTTGGATTACTGCCTTAAACTTTCCAATTTAAGGATGACATGTCTTACATGTTTTTCTATTGTTCATGGTTCTTGCCGCTTCTTGCTGATTTAGATATATTTATGAAAAGCGAACGTGAGTTGTTTAGGTGGCTGTTGGCAACAGTAGAAAGTTTTAGAACACCGGAGCCGTTCTTAATTAGCAGTATCTTGCAGCTTCGGAATTTAATTGTTTTACCAAAGTGCAAGATTGCAGGAACTTCATCTAATGTGGAGCGCTTGCAGCGGTGTCAAATTGCTCATAGTTTGACTTGTGAGGCACTCAAATTCAGAGTAGTGTTATGCTTGAATAGACATCTTAATAGTCTAGTTGCGGTAACATTGGCTACGTGTAAAGATGTGTTTGCGAATTTTTTCACGCGTGTGTGGCACAACGGGTCGTAAACTGACCAATTATAACGCAAAAAGTGAGCATAGCTTGTGCTATGTGATAGATACCTCAGGTGTTGGGCTCGCTACCAAAGGCATCACAGTATGTCTCCGTATTTTTGAAAGAGCCTTCTTGCTTCATTTAGCTATTCCGTCACGCAGTCTGTATTCGTAGTGTATCGCAAGTCTGATTCGATTGTGGTAGAGTTGGGTAGTGTTTTTTTTTTATATACTTATATCACTCTGCTAATATTCTCGTGACGTAGGTGCTTCGTGCCTCAATCGTGATGCGGTATTGCCCTTGGTTTTAATACATTTCTGTCTCTTCCTTCGTCGGATGTAGCAAATTACTTCGTACGGTGGCTGTGTCTTATACAGCGTGGATAGACTAGAGGAATGTCCCTTTGTTTCGCATTGCTTAGAAATAGTTTTCGCACATTTTATGACAGCATCTGTTTTCGTCCTATTTGTGGCCCTAGCAGCTGTGTGAGCGCAATGTCCAGTTGCGGAGCTCTCGTATCTTTGTATGAGTAGGTTTTACGTTGCTTGCAAACTCAATATTGTGTCTGGTGACCTCTGGTGTAATACTGGTGCAGTACGTGGATGCTGCTCAAGAATCAATTTGTCTTAACTGGTGAGTCTTTGCTTTGATGCTTCTTGGTCGCATACTGGTTTTTAGTTCATTTGTGTGTTGAGTACGGTCTTCGCTTTTGTCTACGACAGCGTTACTTTTTTGTTGGCTGAACATCTTCTTGACTAAGAGCTTCTCTTGCCTCCTGGCTATGGGATTGTTCTTCCACGCTATCCTGTTATTTCGGAATGGTAGGAGGGTGAATGTTAGCGTAGGTTTGGTGAGTCTGTTATTTAATAGTTATTAGCATTGTTATTTGCGATTTATAGCAAATTTTTCGTGGATGTATTAGCAAGAGACCGAATAAATAACATTGGTGCTAGTTGGGTGGCCGCTGGTGTTCTTGTGTTTCTTGGGCGAATGAAAACAAATGGAATCGTGCTGCTCTTGCAGTACCTTTGATTCTCTGTGGTTTGCAAGGTGCGAGGATTTTCTCCCGAATTGCTCGCGCGCAGACTGACAGACCATAGCTTCTTGTTAGATCTCTGTTGCGCCTGCCTTCACATCGCTGATGCATAAACCTAAGCACGTGCCCCGCTGAGGCTAGCTGCTTGGGTGCGAATGATGCTATATATCTTTTGTTAGTTGTGTTTGATGACTCCTACAAGCGTTCTTGGTCTCGTGTGAGTATTATATCTCGTGGCAAATTGACCAACCCATTGTGATTGTCTTGTGCGCACTGGAGTGTTATTGTTGTCATAAACTTGTGTCTTTGTTCCATGTATGCGGCCTTGTTTGCGCCTGACCTGAGAGGGGAGTTGATCGATACGTTTTGGCGAGTTGTGCGGTATTTGGTTTTGCTCCTCTCTTCCGAGAACACTTTGTGTGTACAGGAGCACTGGTTGGCCATGATCTCGCTGACGGGTTGTAGTCGCGCTCTCTGACAGTCGAGAGCAATTGGGAAGATGATCAGAGGCATGTTCTAGAACAGTTGTTTGCACGATCTCTATATTTAATTGGGTGGCTGAGTGGCAGAACTACGTGTGCGGCTCATAAATTAGCGGTCTGCTTCGTCGGCAAGCGGACCACATTCGCTGGGTGCTGCTGTCGGGCAGTGCAAATTTATCTGGATCTGGCTTCTGCTCATGGGACTCTTTGCGTTTGCAGGAAGCTCGGTGTTCTCGTCTTCTGCATGGTTGATGTTATTACTATGGTTGTGCTGTATTGATCGATGAGATTGTTCTACTTATCCATGCTGACAGGTGTCTCGGATCTATGGAGGGCAGGAGTTGAGGCAAATTAGAGTGTTTGCATACAAATGTGAGTCTACAGCTAGGAAGAATTGATCGGGAACCGCATATCCGAAGTGACTCTCTCGTACAGCTCATCTGCATGTGCGTGCTTATTGTTTATGATGGCAGGTGGGATTGGCTTTAGAGTATACCAGTGGCGTGCTGACTCGAGAGATTGCTCGCAAGCTGGACGCGCCATGCACATGTTGATAAGGTAGACGCTTGTCCCATCTAGCTGGCCTCAACTTATGAGGCACGTGCTGGTGGTGCGTTGCTTGTGTTCACGCCGTATGCGATGAAGCGAACATTTAGGTGGCTTAGGTGTTTGAAACATACATTAGAATTCTTCCTGTGGGTTTTAATTGCTCTTGAGATATGGTTTTTCGGTCTGTCTCGCTCTGACTGTTCTAGAGTGTTGACTGCTCATTTTAACGCTTTAAGCTCTCGCTGTTATGCGAATGGACGACAATGTCTGTATCTGTGTGTGGGTGCTGATCATGCAGGTTTATGCTTCTCGTCAGGTCCGACTTTACGCACTCTCTGTATTGGCAGTGGTAGTGTTTCAGCATCTCTGTTGCCTCATTAGTGTGACGCGCCACCGTCGGGGAGTGGTCGTGAGGAGTCTTGACTTTTCTAGCTGTGTGGGTAGCAAGCACTTAGCCGTTATTGTTTGTCAAACCTCTTATCAAATCTTCTGTACGTGGCTAGTTTTATTTCACCTGGAGAGTTCGAAATCTAGCTGAGAGGGGATGGTGAATACTTGCTGGTGATAATGCCCGCTTTGGCATGCAACTGCGGATGTCTGCCACTTGCTGGGTGATGAGCTGCATCATCTATATTCGCAACCTGTAAAGTATGCACTTCCCTGGTGTATCCCCTTGTTAGCGTTGCAGTCGAGATACACAGGTCAGGGACCGCACCTGAGGTTGTCGCTGCGACATTAGCTGATCTCTTGTTTCTTGAGGATTCGCTCGTTCTGTGACCATCATGCAGTGGGTTCACTTGTTGTCCCATGTGCATTCATAGCTTGCATAGAATAGAGCAAGAAGTTGAGAAGGGTTAGACATCATAACATTAAAGTTAGGTATTATCCCTGGTGAGGGATCTTTAGAAGGTAACTTAACGAGACCAGCTCCCTTTGAAGTCTGTGCTGGTAGAAGTTACGCGTTAGCTGTCTCACACAGGATGTTGCTCGCTTTTCGCACAAAAGGATCTTGTGGTTACAATTATCGTGTATGATTGACAATCGACGATGGTCTTTCTAGCCCTCTTCAGCTAGCGATGGATATGACTGCTTGTAACTCGTGGTCTCTACTTCCTTTCTTTGCATAGAGCTTTTTCTTTCCTTCGCGTCATATGGTTCCCAGCAGTGTGTTACGTGGAGACAATGGATGACACGATATGACCAAGTGTCGCAGCAGAAAGGTATGAACTTGGAGTTGGCAATTTGTTTTTCGAATGTTGTTTAGGTCTCATACGTGGCAAATTTTTCTGTGGGTGCAGTATACTTTCTCGGGAGTGCATATGTTTTGGTGTTTTCCGTTCTTCGGTGTCAGTCACTGCACATTACTCCCGATTTGGTTTATCGAAGTCATGTGAGTGTGCAGTTAAAGGTACAGCGGCTGCTTCTGCAGCGATTAGGTAGAGACTTATTCTCCGAATTGATAAGCCTCTTTGTCTCTTTAGCTCTTGTTCCGACAGTCATGCTACTTTCGATGGTGACGTACTGACAAGAAAGCTTTTGTCTCGTCTGGATTAGCTTTCCTCCGCCATTAGAATATTATTAGTATTTTAGTGTATGTATAATGGATGTTGTATGGCACAACAATATTTCCTTCTTGTCAGTGATAGATTGCTCTGAGTACAAGCGACATGCATTGCAAATGCGTCCTGTGGCAAGTGCACAGGCATTGTGCTTGTCCTGGGGTTGTCGCGAGCTCGTGCCCGCCGTGCAGAGGAGCTCTGTTGTCGTCGTCGATCATGCTGTGCGGAGGGGTGGAGGTGGTAAGCACTCTTTGAGAGGCCTTTGCTTGATCCACCTGCGGGGGCAGCGAGGGGTGATGAGAGTTTCTTGATGCGGCCATATGCCTGGAGTTTAGGAATTGCATTATTGAGTCTCGAGCCAGTGTTTTTCTTGGGATGCCCGACTGATCTGTATAGTCGTTGGGCTTTTATATCTCTCTCTGTGTCTTAGCTTTTCTCTGTCGAGATTCTTGCATGGCGTGCAGATCGAGCGTTCAGTATTAAACGTAACTGCTGTTAACCGACAAGTCTTCTAACATGCTCTGGCATGCTTTGCAGTGTCGTGTGTTTCATTGGAGGAGGACGCGATTGCTTTTGGTCTAGTTGCGGAGCTTCTTCTATCGCGCTTCGCTGGGTAATATCGCGTTGGCCAGAAGCTACGCGCTCCTGTATCGTCTCCAGGTGAGCTATAACAGGATGTATTAGTTTGAAAGAGTCTCATATACGACGCGTGTGGTTGTCCGCGCGGTGAGCGGCTTGAGGCAAGCGATGCACTGATCTGTGATTTATGATAAAGTTGCTATAGTTTTTTCCTAATTCTAGATGACTTTTCTGGTGTTGAGGTAGGTATTACAATAGTGTGCATTATCTGGTGTTGCGGCAGATTGTTGGCTGATCTTGCTCACATTTCGTCGTTGCCAGGACTAGAGTTTTCAAGGGCCGGTGCTTAGGTGTGTGTCGATCGTTCGGGTCCTTTCTCTTCTATGCTTCGTCTTAGGCTTTTCTCTCCTGCGGTTGTGATATAGCTTGTAAGCTATGATTTGTATGAGGCGGCGTTTGCCCTTGTTTCTCGCCGAGCTGCCAGGAACACGATCAGAGCGTTGAAGGTACTCGCGACTTTGATGGTACTATCAGTCCTGCTTTAGATGCTTGATCTATTAGATGCTCAAGGGCTGCCTCTCGGATTGTAGTTTTGCACTCTACTCTGCGGGTTCAGTATGGTGCTGCCACTCAGGCTGGGTGGACTGTTGCCTTTCGCACGATAGTAAGTTAGCACTGTAGTAAGGTGCGTGCAGCGAGCTGCGCGTGCAGTTCGTTGCTCGCGTGCGGATGGTTATGGCATCTTTGTGTGAATGATAGCCATTGTCTGCTCTTTGTGCGCCACATGCCGTACGTGGATCGCTTTTTCATGCAGTCGGGATTGAGCAACTTCAGGTAGGTATTCATATATTGGGAATATTGGCTTTCTCTGCGGCGCACGGTTGAGTCACTAAAGCATTCTCTCCTTCCTCCAGGACCAACTGTGTGCTGCACGATTTCAGCTCTCGAGTTACGATTTTGAGTGAGGCGTGCACTTGAGTAGCGCTCATTAGGCGTGTGCGTCTTACGCGTTTCTTAACTGGTCAGGATAATGGCTCTGTTTTTAGAAGACCTTTGCGCCAGCGTGTGTTTCCGCCTTACGCGCACCGAAAAATAGTTTAAGCTTTAGTCTGCCGCTTGTGACGCTAGCACGTAAAGTGCGATTTTTGTGGTTGTATAATTTGTTTTTTAGCTCGAGCCGTGGGATGTTCTTCTTAGGGACTTTACTCGCCCCTCTTTGCCCCAGGTAGCTGGCCTCCCGTGTGCTGCCTCGTTTCGCCTTTAAGCCGCTGCGATAGGCTCGTAGTTCGGTCTCGTCAGCTCAGCTGTTTCTTCATGATAAGTCACTCTTGTTGAATATGTTGGTTGCCTTTTGTTTGCCTTTTCCCGCATGTCTCTAGAGCGTTGGCGTTGTGGCAGTCAAAGCTGATATTGTATAGTCAGGCATATTGTGGTGTTTGCAACAATAAATTCTCTAGGTAATACTGTATAAAAGTCGATTGCTTAGTGTGGAGGTGGTCCCCGGATTAGGAGTGAAGACTTTCTTTTTTATATCGTTGCTGGCTTATGGCGCGCTCATTTCAGTACATCCGGCTAGACTGTTGTCAGAAATGCTGGTTGTGCTTTCGTCGATTGTGAAATCTTGTGAATTGTCTGTATCTTTTAATATCAGCTACTATTTTTTTGTATCGGTAGTCATTTATAGCTTTAGTTCTCCTATGCGGGCTCTATTTCAGTTTGTGCTTTGGAAGGGCTTCTTGAGGAGGAATAGGAGATAAGCAAGTTTCGTGTTATGTGAAGTTGTCGATGTATCTTTTCACTTCCTGTGTTTCGTGACTTGAGTATGTCGACAGGGATGGTCGGTGTCTCACGGTGTTCTGTCTATTTGCTTTGTAAATTTAGCGGTGAGAAGCGGTGTGTCTAGTGTCTCTTCTTCTCTAGTCGACTGAGCTCTTTTGTATATTGTAGGCCATGGTTTTGCTCCTGTTGGTGCCCACATTGTTTTACGTGTGCAGAGTTGCTATTACAGGTTTGAGTTGGACTTTGTGATTACGTCGTGTTTTTATCTTTCATGGGTTGTGGCTGTGATTGAGTGTTGCTGTGGTAGATAGGCGATTTCAAATTGTCGTATGTGTTGGCGTTGTTTACCTTACTTTTTGTGTAGAGGTTTTTCTAGCGCAATTCTCCCGGTTGTCGTCTTGTCCATATTGGGGTTGTGTTTTCTTTCCTCTCTTTTTCCAGACTTGGAGGGTATATGCTTTGGTGCTGTTTGGTGCTGGCAGCGGATGAATTTCCAGTTCATAGTCGGGGCCCTAGTTGTTCGGTCATTTGCGTGCCTGAACATGCTCGGTTTGCTCGCAGCGAGATAAGACTTTTTGAGTAGGCGGCTGCTTTGCGTTGTGTCAGTGCCGCTCATCAGGTTGTGAGTCCGCTTGGTCGACAGGTTTCATAGGTATGCTATTTTTATGAGTTGTTTGCAATAAGTCTAAGTATATCTATCTCCGTTTTGCACCTGCTTGGCTTTTTCGCTGGGTGTTGTGCGCTTGTTTTTCGCTACGTCATTTTGGTGTGGCAGTCTCTCGTATGTATGCTTTCGCGCAGCGGCTTTGCATTAGCGCTGTTAATTTTGATGTGCAGCAAGTGCCATTGTGTTTCGCAATTAGGTCTTTGGTCACACGTAGACGGTTGGCTGTGCTTGAGCGACTACACACATGATTATGTATTTGCGCCTTCCTCTGGAATTGTGGAAAGAGCAAATTAGGTTGTTGGCTATAATTGCATAAGCTTGAATCCTGCACTGCAGGTCGTTCTGATGGAAGTGGGAGATATAGAAGCCCCGTACACAGGGGGCAAGATCGGTGCATGTGGTCTGTGCCAGTTGTTCCCGCATCGCAGGTTTTGCTGCTTTCAGGGTGTTTCCAGGTATGTTGTGCAGATATTCATTTCGCTGTGTAATTAGGCAGGGTTAGACTCGCATCTGATCTGGAATATGTGACTCTGCGTTTTGATTGTTTCATAGTCTGGTGTGCTCTTGGTGGCCCTACATCTCGTGAGGGCTTGCGGGGCAGCAGGTCGTTTCTGCTTTGATTGAGTTAGCATAGGTGATGTCGATTTTGCATCTTGGACTAGCAGTTGCTCTGTGGGGTTAGATTACTCTTTGTTGCATGGTTAGCTGTTCAACGGTTTTCTAAGCTGTTGCTTTTTGTCCACTCCTTCGCTTGCATCTTGTTCATCATAGTGGTGTAGTAGATTTTGATGAGTTTGAGCGTGATTGGTTTCCTTCTGTCGAGCTGCTGAGAGATGAGGGTGAACTTTTTATTGATTAATCGGCGCCTTGCTAGTTAGCCTTTTAGTCCATCCGTAGTCGCTTGTAGCGGCAGCAAAAGAAAGTATGCGACGTCAAATCATGGCAGAGTTTGACATACTATAAAGCATGATGTCCTCGGTGGCGGGAATCTCAGTCGGTGTCTAATGGCGGTTCTTCTTCGCCCACTGGTGGATTTGTGGTTCTTCTGTTGCAGGTTGTCGCTGTTCTTTACGCCTTTATCTTCAGCCTCTCTTAAGTTATATGCGTGTTGACTAGATGGGTTGCTTCTGCTGAGGCGACTTTTGTGATATTGTGCATCTCTTTGAGATCCGCCCCTTTTCTCTCGATTGTTCCCAACGTATGGTAGTTTTCACCTGCTGGAGGACCGTGGTGTCGGAGACGATGTAAGAATAGGTAGCATTTTGTCGTGATTTTTTTATATCTCTTCCGTTTCTTCGGTGAAAGACCTGTCGTGGTGTTTAAGACGAGTAAAGTTTAGTGTAGCATGCCTCAGGTGTTGCTTCTCTTTTCGCAAATCGTGTAGGTTCTTGATCTATGTCTGGGCTAGCCTAAGTACCGTGGTAAGGAATTGACTCGCAGCGATGGTTTGTGTTAACTCGTCTTAGTTTATGGAAGTTGCCTATTGCGTCTTTTCCTCCACACGCAGAAGTGGTGTTGGCTCGTTGCAGTAGGTTTGGATGGTTAAGGAGCGGATGGTGACTCCTCTTCTTGCGTTATGTCTGGGAACGTCTACTCGTTTTGAGGTTGGACGTTGTTGTCTCGTTGTCCTACTTTTGTAGTAATGCCTATTCTGCCACAATTCAAGTCACCTCAGAAATGGTCCGGAGGTGCACGTAGCGGCGGATTGCTCGCAGGGAATGATCATGCTATCTCTTTTGTAATTTGTTTGCCTTTTCTTGTCATTGGATCCCATGCTGTGGAGCTCGCTCTTGACATGTTGTTCAAGCTCTTTGATGATTTTATGGTGCAATTACTTTGTCTATAATTTTGCTTTTGGAATACTTAAAATGTTCTTTATGTAGGTTACTCCGGATGTGTTGCGAGCATTTGGACATGCCACAGGTTTGTGCTGCTTCCTTTTCTATTGTCGCATACCAGTACATGCGTGCCGAGGGGTTGCTTCAGCGCGATTCTGTTCTGCTAACAGCGTTTTTTGTTATAAGAAGGTTCTTGGGCTTCTTTATGTTTTATAGTTTTGGAATTGTTCGTGTGTGCTAGGCAAATTGCGATAACTGTTTGTTTCAAAAGTCTTTCACGTTTTTAAGCATGTATTTTCTTGATGTCATGGGTCGTGGGGCGGGGGAGTTTGTTTTACATTTTTATGCGTGCTGGACCACAGATTTAAGTGTGTTTTGTGCATTAATCTCTCGTTGACGATTGTGTGTGAGCTTTGGTTTTGCTAGGGGGATTTTTCTGTCTTTCAGTTTAATATTTCCAGTTCTGGTCATTGTCTTTTGTCTGGAAGTTTTAAAGTAGTAATGCTGGTCTCTGTTCGATATAGGTATTCTCTGGCGGTTATGCGGTGGAAAGAAGAAAAGTCTTTTTCCCGCTAACATGGATTCTGTTGCTTTCGAAAGTCTTATTTTTTTTTTTAATGATGATATGAGTTACTGTTGTGCTTTGGTATGCTCTTTTGGGAGGGTATCTTTAAATAGTGTCTTTTTTTTTTTTTTTTTTTTTCTTGTTGGAAGAAGGTGTTACATTGTATATGTGCCGTTGTAGGATTATTGTGGTTTGAAATGTCATATTTATTGGGGTTTTTGTTTCTTTAGATGCATTGCTGTTAACTGGCTTTTACTGAGATGAGTTTTCCTGCAGATTCTTGCATTTGGGTTTTAACAATTTTATTTCTGAATTGCTGAGATACTTGCTACTTAGAACTGGGCTCCTGGTGTTACTTTATTTTGCCAAGCTTTTCTAAAATGTGTCTGGCTTGTTTGGCTGTATGTCATTCTATCGATTGTATGCGGCAGTTTCATTTTTTTTTATTAGATGTTGTTAGATATGTTTTCTTTGGAAATTGTTTTACAGTGCCCCCAGTTATTTCCAAGGCAGATGATGGTTGGATAGGGCTGGTTCTTTCTATGATTTAACTTGTGGTTTTTGGGGTTTGATTTTTGATACACTCCCTGAAGTTTCTTTTTTCAGTGGCTTCGTGTAGTTTTTCTTTTGAATTAGGCTGAGAGGGTTCATCTATTATTTATATTTAGCCATGTTTTGTTGCATGGGGGTGCTTACTTCTCTTATTTGCTTCATGATGTTTAGCTGATCCTTACTTACTAGAATTTATTCTTTAGGTTTCCGTATTGGAACTCCGCGTATTGATTGTTTCGTTTAGCCATGTACACTCCCCAAAGGGGTGGTTACTACTTGGTTATCATCCTGGTTATGAAAGTGTCCTGCCGTGGGCTTGGTTTGATTAGATGATCTTTAGTCCTTTCAACCCCATTCTGTGTTTGTGATTTGTAGTATTTTACTAGACGCATGTAAGAGGGAAGGAAGGAAATTTGGGCTCCAGTAGATGGTGTGTAAATTTGTGATTAACTTTCTGTAGATGGAATTCATGGTGGTAGTGTTTCTTGGTCCCTATTCGTTCTCGCTGGTTGTACACTTGCAATTGTTCTTAATATTATCTGGGTGTTTCTTGTATCCCATATTGGGATATGATGTGTGCTAACAGCTTGACTGGGGCGTGTGGTGGTAGTTTCTCTTTCTCCTGTCTAGAGTTCTTAGAGCGTTGTTCCTGGTGTGCTTTTGTTCCTGTACCAGTGTTCAGTGTAGCTGTTGTCACTTCCCTGCCTGCACGCAGCGTTGTGCACTGGCTTTCTCTGTCGGTGAAGCCCAGGGAGAGGAGAGGGGAAAAGAGGGCTTTAAGCAGGGAAGATTGGCTAAAACGTCTTCCCACTGTGCCAAGCTTCAACGTTCATGCTTTTTACATTATTAATGAACCTGTGTCTGCTTTTACTAACCCTTACTGGTTTCTTTATCCCTGATTACGGATTGACATTGGGGCTGTCGTGGCTAACTGTTATTGATTGCCCGTCGAATCTTTTGTTTTTAGTATCTTTGTGGTGAATGGGTTTGGTAGTTGGGAGGGGGCGTCTGCTTATCTTTTTTTGGCTTGAGCTTAGGTTTGTTCTTTAGCTCAGGATCCTTTTATACGTTTAGCTGAATTTTTATGGTGGGAATATTGAGCGTGTCGATTTTGAAGGGAATTGGGCATGAAGTCCTCATACGATGCTTCAGGAGGTCTGTGTGAGATGATGTGTGTGTTCCTATTGTGCGATTTTTTCTATTGATTGCTTTAGTTGTTTTTTTGACTTCGGTTTTGATGGTTACAGACTTCATTCGATTAACTTAGACTTGTCTTGAGAATTTTTGTATGTAGTCAGGGAGTCTATTTTGAGTAGAAGTTCTTCTGATTCGTTAGGGAATTAGTTTGTAATTATTTTTGCTTCTGTCTTTTAGATACCATAATGGAATTACTTATTTAAATTTGATGTTTGTTATAGTGGTTTGTGTGCTCTATTCTTAGAGATATTTTCTTTTACCGGTCTTGGATTTTCTATATGACGTAGATTTTTAACTTGTTTTCTGATTCGTTTCTTTGATTACCGTTCCTGGCTGTAGTCTTTCTCAGCCGTGTTTCCATGGATTTCTTTGTGGTTGGTCTGATTCTGTGTGTTTAGGTGAATGTTTTTGTTTCATGTTCTTTTTTCTTAGAAGAAGAAAATCAACATAGGTGCCTACTCTGGGGTTTTAGCCTTTCTTGTACTTTTATCAATTTTTCTCCTTTTTTCTGCTCGCTTGTTGAAATACTTTATCTTCTTTAGCTGAATAAATTTCATTCATTTATTTATGATGGAGATATGAGAGAAATCCTTTTTCTAGTGTGATTTTTATTTATCTCATGTTTATGCATGGTTGTGTAATTACGTTCTTCCTTTTCGTTTAGGATAGGTTCTGCAGTGCTGATATCGGTTCCTGCTAAGTGTTGAGTATAACATGAATGCTGTGTTGTTGTAAAGTCAGGCAGCGCAGGAATTCTCTTTATCTATCAGTTGTGTGATGGTTGTTAGACCTTTCTGGGATTAAGGTTTTTAATTTTTACTGTCTGAAAGTGTTTCTTGCTATCCTGTTTCTTTGTTCTTCGTGGAATCGGAGGTAGGGTTCAGTAGTTCGTTTAGTGGGCTGATTGCTCTGGAATTAGCAAGTTTGTTTCTTTGTTTGTCGGCTTGGTGTTGTCACCAGCTTTTGTGAGGTACTTTCAGTTAAGGGGTGGAGATGTTTTCTAAGGGAGGTTCTGTTCTCTCTGGAGGTTTGGGACTAGGCGTTTTCTTGAAACAACACTTTTTTATGATTTGTGAGCTGCTGTTGCTTAACAATGCCTTGGATGAAGGATCTGCGATGGTCTAGATTAAGGATTTTGGTCCCTTCGGCTTGTCTGAGATTTTCTTACACCTTAGGCCTCTAATTGTTGATCATTCGGTTTTGGTTTTGTTATTTGTTTATTTTGTGGGTGTTTTTGTTGTTTTGTTTGGAATTTTTTAGGGAATTTTTAGGAATTTTTAGGGGTTTTTTTGGTGGTTTTTTTTATAAGAGTCTCAGATGTGGTTTGGTGGGTCTTTAGAGTTGGGTGTCTTTTTCCTGTGTTTTTGTCCTCTACCTTGTTTTCTTCCATTTAGTTCCGATTGTAATGCTGTTCTTCGTTTCTAAATTTTACTTACATTATTTCTTTTGTGGTTCTTGGTTTCGTTCATTTTTATTATTGTTGGTCCTTATTTGTTGTTCTTGATTTCTTTTAAATGTCATGCTGCCTAAACAGTTTTAGGCGTTCTAATGTTATTTCTTTTGTTTAAGTGGTTCACGGCACAGCCGGCCCTAACCATTCTGGGACTGCCCGGAAGGGGTCAGCTGAAGTTCCATGGATGGATGCAATTGCGACGCTTATGGGAGGCTTTCTTCGAAGAGTCAGGGGCAGGTTGCCAGATGATGTTGGTGCCGTAGTTTTAGGGGTTGTTGTTTTCCCCGTCTTCCCGTTTCCATCTATTGGCAGCTCAAGATTTTTTGGGGCATATTGTTTCGTCCGTGTGATTGGGGACATGGGGCCGGTGATTTTTTCTTTCTTGTGGAGGGTTGTTCCAAGCCGTTTATCAAGGTCTGGTGCTCTGATTCGATTGTTTTTGAGGTATGTTTTTTTGTAGGCTCTTTTTTAATCAGGGTTTAATTGCAGTTTAAAGGTTTTTCCCTGACTTTAATTGTGAATGTTTTTTTGTTTTACGTTGGCATTACGTTTTTAGTTTGTGTGTCTTTTCTTTCATATTCTGTTTGTGGTCAGTTTGCCTGTAGCTTCCAATAGAGCGAATTATTAGGACTGACCTATATCAAACAATAACCATTTTCGATGTAGTATGTTCCGATAGTTCTCTGTGTTTTTTGGTGCTTTTCTGCTTACGTGCCTTTTATTGTCTTGGGTCTTTCACGTTTTTTTTTTGTTGTCGTGCCTTCTCGTCATGCAGTTGGCTTCTATGATTTTTTTTTTCTTTTGATTCTTTGCTTTCGGAGAATTCGAGAAATGTTAATGACTTTTTAGTCTGGTGCTAGACTTTTTAAGGTTTTATTATGTGCGGTTTTCGGCGTTCGTCTGTCTGACAGATAAGTCACCTATTGCCTTGTTTCTTGATCAGGGTCTTTCCTATTATGCGCTCTTTCCGATTCCCACGCCAAACAGTGAGCGCTTTGCAAGTCAAGCCAGTGAATGCATGTTTTTGTAGCAATTATTTCGGATTTTGGTGTTATGCTTCAATAGAATTGTTCGTAAGGCGCAATTGGACGACTTTTGGTTTGGCAGTGTTTCATGTTGTAGCTAGTTCGCCCTTTGGTATGTCGGCTAAATGATTTTTTATTTTTATGGGTTTCAGGTAATTCCGTTCGTTCGTCAGTGGGTGGTGTATGTTCTTTTTTTCGCTTTGTGATTTCCTGATGTTAGGTTCAGTACTGGCTTTGTCAGAATCCAGTTGTGGTGTTTCTCGATCTGGGCAACTTGATCTTAGGAGCACTTTTTGACCTGATTCGATCTTTGTTCTACCTGTTGTCTTCCTGTGCCTGACTTTTTTGCCGTTCTTTTGGTTTACCTCGGTCAGTCGCTGAGGCAATGCACGTATTTTATCCTCAAGAGATGTGTTTCATGAGCCCAAAATTAGCGTCTATTTGTCAGAATGAACAATTAGTATTTCGTCGATGTGCATATTTACTCGGGTGCTATGGCGTTGTGCTGCTTTACAGAGTTGTGTCTGCCTTCTATGTATTCTTTATGCTTGGGCCGCCGATTGATGAGCATTTTTGCTCAGCTATGCCGATGGGAACTTTACGAGATAGGGCACTTTCTGTTTTGTATATTTAGAGCCGTTTTGTGCCGTTGCTTACCTCTCTTGCGCTGTTCTTAAGTTGGTGTTTCTTGGTTTTTTTAGCCTTTGAATATTTTCTTCGTCGTTGAGAAGAAAACGGGTGTGGTTGTTAGATTTTTTTTCTTTTGAGTGAGGACGTGTCTTGGCAGGCAGTATTGCGTATTCCGCTGGAGGAGCTAGTGCCAAATTAGAGTTTTGCTGGACAGAAATTCTCTGTGGGAATACTCGGTGTGCGATATTATGAGTCTTCTTCCTTTTCGTTGCTGTATAGTGCTCGTCTCGCTTTTGTTCTCGCTTGTTTCGGCGGAGGCTAAAAAGTTTATCTATCTTATGCGAGTCGTGCAGGTATTTTTGTGGTCGGAGTGTTTTCTTACGGCCAGCATCGAATATAGAGTGCACCTGGTTTGTGAGAAGAGACTCCTTCCTGCCATTGTTTGCGCCGCGCTGGTTTGCAGCTGGCTGGCAGTGTCTAGCCGCGTGTTGTTTCATCGAAGATCTGATTCTATAACATATAGTTAGTAGTGCATTTATTCCTAAATTCTCGTGTGGGTAAACGTCAGGTAGTTGTCAATCTCGGTTGTGCTCGCTCATCTAGAAGATGTGCTTGCCTCTATGGTCGCTAGGTATCAGGGGCTGCTTTTTTTGTTTCGTACTGATCTGAGCGTGTCGATTAAGAGAGCGTTATGCGCTGTTTTTTTATTGTTTCGCTTGTGAAAGTCTCAGTAGCTTTGAACGTTGTGGTCTTTCTCTGCCTCTTTGTTCCTTCATGCTGTGTTGCTTGTTCGCTGTGTTCAGGCTATAAGCGTATTTTCTTTGTTTGGGAGGTAGTGCCGCTAGATGTATGGTATGTGGCCTCTGTTTTGCATAACTCTATTATATAGAATCCTGACGTGGTTGGATTTACAGGCTAATTTGATGCAAAATTCAGGCATTTGTCTGCGCTCTGAGTGTGTGCCTTTCGCTTCCTCTGGTAGTTTGAGAAATGTGCGATTCAGGATTAAGGCGTATGGCCGTTCTTGCTCGCATGTTGACGAACGAGTGAGATAAGGCACTTTTTTCCATATTGTAGATCAAAGACTCTGTTATTTGGCGCTTTGTTTTCACTTTATGCTTGTTGTTGGAATAGTAGATGTTTCTGCTTTCGTTAGGTCAATCGGGCGCGTTAGTGTAAGGCATGGTCATTATTATTTCTAGTTGGGCATGGTTGTTGCTTTCGCTCGAGAGCATTAAAGGTATTTTTTCATCGTTGTGTGCAATTTATTCTTTTGTGGGTTGTCAACGGTACGCACTGTGGGCAGTTCTATTTTGGTTTTGTGGTGCGCTGTCTGCAGACTCCCTAAGCATGTTGCAGAAGCGGTGGCTCACAGTCTTTGCTGAGGTAGGAATTTCTGAAGCACTTTGTGTGAAATCGAGTCTCTTGCTTGCTTTAGATTGCCGCAGGCTGCTGTTAGACACTCGTTGATGCATGACGTAACGCTCGACAGATGTTTCAAGTTTTTTATGAGCTTGGTTAGCTTGTGTGTTTAAGTGCTGTTTGCCACAGCAATTCTCGATGGGTGAATTCTTGAGTGTATTTTGTGTTTACGTTTGCGCTGCGCGTGTTGGGCTTCTTAGACTATTTGCTGTGCTGTACCATTTCTCTATAGCGTGCACAGATTGCTCTGCGATTTGATTGGCTCGCGGTGCGTAGAGCTTGGATGATGTGTTAGCACGCTTTTGAAATGTAGACCTCTTTTTAGACCCCTTGTTGACTAGCCTTCATTGGACGTCTTGGGTGATTGACGGTTGTGGAGCTTCTTTCGCGCAGACTATAGCTGTCAGATGTGTATGTTCCAATTTCGAGTCATATATGCAATGTGTTTTGTGATGCTCAAATTGGACTTCACCTTTCTCGTTGCTGCTTATATGGCTCGTCGGGTTATGCGTTATGGCAATGCTTAGAGGTGCTGCCTGACGATCAAGTTGAGGGTGGACCGCCGCAAGTCATTTCCCGGGATACGTGTAGGAATGATTGGTTAATGGTTTAGTGCTCTTTCGCTACTTGCTGTTTGTTCTGTGGAGTAAATGGCCAGGTAAATTTTTTAGTATCATAGCGTGCGGAACGGCTGCTCGCAGCGAGTGTTCAAGGTAGGCATCTGGCCTCATTCTTTTTTGATAAGTTGAATTCTTTTGGTACGCCTGTGTTCTGCTCGAAGGCTGCTTTTCTGTTGGTTTGAGTTCTCGCGTTGTATTCAGGGTCTGGAGCTTGATTATAGACGCCTAGATCTGCACGCTGTTTGTAAAGCATTTAATTGGTCCTCGTCGTAGGATATATGCTTGTGTGATGGAAGGTGGTTGCCATCAGTTGCAGCATTTTGTGCTGGGCTCTTATATTCTGCGGTTACTTGACTATTGGTGCTTTTCGAGCGGTGTTTTTGCCATACGCGCTTAGCGTTTCTAATTTGTTTGCTGGTTTTCTTTCTTTTGAAAGGTCATTTTTATGTGAGCCCCTAATTGTCCTCACTCTATTTGTGAGCGCTTTGCGTACGGTAGCAAGTGTGCGTATTGTGAGTGTGTAGTCAATTAATTATGGTATGTGTATTTCATTCACTTCTTTATCTATTGGTATTATTTTTGTTCGGCTCGGGGTTCATATTCTCTCGGGTTTAATGTGCATATTTATGACTTATGCTGGCTACAAGAGGGTGTGCTGCGCGTTTTGCGCCGTGTTTTTCAGCTTTGAGTGAACTCTTTGTATTGTTTATCACGTTTTGATTGCAATGCATTTGACGCGCATGGGCTCTGTCGCTGCTGCAGGGCGGCCTTATAAAGCACTTTATTGACATTGAATTGCTGTTAGCCTCTGCCCCCTATGTTCTCAGGCGTTTTGCTTGATTGAGGCGGCTTGTTGAAGCGCTCATAGCGATTGGTGACTTTATAGAGCACCACACTTCTATTGCCATGTTTTGTCAAATCTAAAGTGACTTCTGTTAGTGAAATCTTGAGTGTGCTGAAGTTTGGTTGGGTGTGGGTTGCTGCTTCGACGTTTGGAGGAGTGTCTACTTTCATATTTAGACTCCCAGTGGTGCTTAGTTGGTCGTGTCGTGCTCTATTGATTTTGCGCCGGAAATTGTTTTTGCTAACCGTAGCGTAGCTCGCTGTAATTATTCCTTGGTTGGTTCCTTCGCAGCGATGTGCTAATGCACTTTCATGGAAAGTTTAATGCGTTTCTTCGACCTTGTTCTCCTACGCTGTAGGCGTCTTGCAGGCAGCTTGTTTCTTTCTGGATTAGCTGGCCACTAGAGTGTTTGATAGTACCCCTTTAGGTGTCTACGTGGTGTGAGGTACATCTGAGTGCGCATATCTGTTCGATGGCACATAGAGCTGTTGCTTTGGTTAAACCGAATTTTGTCTGTCGCTTTGCGCCGAGCTCCGTCATTGGAGCTGTTGCGATGTCGGCCCTTCCGTCTCGACGATGCCTGAATTTGTTTTCATGGATGTTCTCTTGTGAATGTAGCCTCTGTTGCCTCTTGTTTCTCACGCAGTGTTACGGTCTTCGGGCTTGCAGGCAAGTCTCAGTATTTTTGGCATCAGGGTGTCTCATGTTTCTGTGCTTGTTTTGTTTATGAGATAAAATTTAGATTTGGCGTGGTTTTGTATTTATCGGTCAACTGCCTCTTCGCGTCGCTTGGCCCCTGCGTCTACCGATATTGCAGGATTCTTTGTGTGGCTAGGACTTATGCGATTTTTGTGAACTTGCTCCGATTATTATCGAGTTGCATGTTTCACTTAGGGTGTCGGTGAAGTGCTGATCGTTGTCACAGTGTTACGTGACTCTTGACTTCATTTGGCCTTTTTGTTGCTTTCTGGCTAGCATGTGAATTCTTTTTGTAATGTTTTTGCTTCGTCCCTTGAATGATCAGTACCCCTTTGAATTTGAAATATAGTGCCTTGTGCCCATCTTGTTCACGCTCGAACGTTGTGGATTGTGTGATGGCGTCTGTGGACCAGGTGTCGGCAGGTTTTGTTCGATAGAATGCAGGAGAAAGATTAGACATTGAGTTTGTGCATGTATCTCACTGAGAGCTGTTTGCAGCTGTGGATTCCTGTTACGTAGTGGATGCCGAGGGTGCCGCTTTGACAGTGGATTTGAACATTTTTTTTTTTTTTTTTTTTTTTTTATTGCGTAGGGCGCAGGCGCATGTGCTTTGGCCGCTTTCGCGGAGGTTACTAGATGAATGACGATCATTTGGCTGCATTAGACACTCTTAGAGCCCCTAGCTCTCGTGTTGTCTGCTCGCCGACGTTGTAGTGATTTGGCTTGAGGAATTCAAGTGCCCTTATGTAGGATAGATGTTCCATAGTTTTGTGGTGCCGTCTCCTTTTTTTGTTGTCTCTCTCCAGCGGACGTGTTCGATGTGGCTTGCAGGCAGTAATTCAGAGATGACACTTAGAGATATTTGAGAGTGCCGGTGTTGTCTTACAGCGAGGAAATTGTGGTTATAGATTTGCTCAGGAGTGTTCTCTCGGCGTGCATGCAAGAAGAACTGATTGTCCACGCTCTGGATGTGCACCTTTCTTTTTTTCCGCCTCATATCTAGGTTGCATGATTTTCTTATTGCTTTGGTGTTTGGTGCGGCTCTTGAGGGATGGGCGCATCATCTTTCGATGGTGTGCGTAGGCTCTTTGTGCCGGGACTTAGTTACTGCGAGCGCGGAGGTCGTGGTGCCTGGTTCGCGCTTCTGCAACGTGGTAGGGCGGTATGTGTTATGATGAGAGTCTCTGATCCTAGTGGGTAGTTTGCAAACAAATTCCGGTGCGAGTGTCACCATGCTCTCGTGTTCAGCTAGGTCATAGTTTTCTAGGCTGCCACGGTGTGGCTGTCGTCTGTGTGAGGCTCGCACATATTTATGCAAGCAAGATTAGGCTCCTGCATAGCGTGTGCTAGCTGTGTAGAGTGATCAGCAGACTGAATGCAGTTGGCTTTCGCTTCTGTCTGATTATAGACCTTTTTCGCGAGCAGACCTGTGTGTGCCCTTTTTTTGCCCGACGTCCGATTTGCTAGATGCGTTGCGTTGCCATTGGATTTCAAGATTTAGTGGCAAATTGCAAGTAAATTCTAATCTTGCCTTTTCCAGGTGTTTGCAAAATACATGAAGTGTGGGCTCGGTTGTGTTACTTAAGTCGTTAGCTATAGTCGTGCGCCAGTTGAACGGTGTGCTTTGCAGTTTGTCTTCCTTTTTAGGTACTAGCATTTTTGTTCACATTACTTGCTCGGTTGGCGTCGCATGCTGATGATTGCTTGGCTTATTTAAAGGTGCTTTCTTTTTATCTAGTAAGGTAGCGCTTTGCTCCCTATGGTTACCTCCTCGCTTATGAGGCTCATGCTAAAATTATATCCGCTTTCTACCTCTCGCTCGGCTTGTTCAGCCTGACTTTGTCAAGCTTGGTCTTTGCTCTCTTTGTACTTAAGGTGTTTTCTCTCTTTCCCACTCCTTCTCGTGCTCATCACCGTCCTTCTCTCTTATGACAGGCCTTTACGTTTCCATCTCAGTTGTTGACCATTGTTATTTTTTCTTGAGCCCTTTAAGGTTCTGATGGCCTTGTTGCATTTCTGTTGTACAGATTCTATGTATGTGGAAATGGCCCTGTGAGCGGTTCCAATGGCATTTTGGGGAGCTGTTTCTTGTGCTTTATGACTTTTCCTTCTTGCTGAAGCGTTTTGTCTTTCATAGTTTATTGTCGGATTAAGTATTATTCTTCTTTCTTCTTTCGCAGATCCTATTTGCTCTGAGTTTGAATCAACCAGATATACTGCTGAACGTCTAAGTTTGAGTTTATATCTATTATTGGTTAGAGTTGCCGTGATTTGGTTGGTATTTTAGCCTCTATTTTGATGTACTGTTGTACTATTTTGAGGAGCTTGGGGGATCATTTATGAGATGGGCTGAGTTGGGGATTGGTTGCAATAATAGGTACTTATTGATTGCAGTGAGGGATAAAGATTTGACTTTGATTTAGATTAAGCGATTCGGCGCTTCGCTTTTGTCGCAGGCGGGCGAAGAGACTGTCGGAGTGCGAATTCATACTCTAAGTGGCGCTCGCCTTCGTAAAGATGGAATCTAATATTGCAATTCTGGGTGGGAATATCGTGCAAGTGCTGCCGGTGTTCATGCTTTCGCAGGGACCTCTAGTGTGCGAATATCGACATGGTTGGGCTGTTGTTCGATGCGCGTTTGTAGAGCTTTTTTGAACGCCGGACCTTGTCCTTTCTGGTGTGTTCCCCAGCTGGGCGAGCTTATGGTTTAGTGTGCCGGGGGTAAACGTTTCCCAATTTTGCGTAAGGGAGCGTTCTGAGGTGCTTACACGAGCAGATGTGGGCTGCCAGCTGCGAAATGTAGAGTGTCCTTGCAGAGACAGGGGAGCCTGCTTCGTGGTGGATGATACTTGGGAGATGTTGCGAGATGGTTCGCATTCTGCCGGTGTGGTGAGGATGTCGCTTTGTGCTGTGATTGTCTTTGGTGAGCGATCAGCGTGCAGAGAGGACTCGTGGTGTATGTTGATCGCGAGCGAGGCATGGAGTCGAGTTTTTGAATAGAGAGCCTTTTGGGCTGATCAGATTCTTCGATGCCAGTAGCGAGGAAGTGGCGGTCTTAGAGAGTGTTTCAGAGTGTGGTGGGTGGGTAGTTGCGTCTTGCAGTGCTAAGCGTGGATGTTGAGAGGCAGCTATTTGGTGAGAAATATTACCTGTTGGGCAGAATTTAGTGTTGACAGAGACGACTTATCTGTTTCATAGATTCTCGTGGGTGTAGTTCCCATTGAGTCGCTAGCCGGTGCGCTGACCACTTTTAGTTGTGCGTGTTTTGCTTTCTTGCCCCTTTACACAACGACAGCTCCCCCTTTGCGCTGTGTGTGTCTAGAAGGCGGCATTGCTCTTTAGCATCGCATTTTTGGCTGATATAGACTCCTTGTTTATTGGACTAGTTTCGAGTTCCTTCACCTTTGCGCTGTTATTCCCCGCGTTTCCCGGAATCAAGGTTCTTTCTATGTGTTTTTGTTGTGTAGCAGGAAAGATGGTTGCGCTTCGCAGGCAAGCATTTTGCTGATGGTTACGGATAGTTATGCTCATAACGTTAGATCTGTTGTTAGATACTTTCTTATGATCGTGTTCTGGCGTTTGGAATATGCTGTCAGGACCAGTCTCCTGCGATTATTTGGGAGGTCGGTGCACTGTTGATTGTTTGCTGCCTGCTTCTGTGCTTTTGTGATGCATTTTGTGTGCAGAGAGTTCTGGTGTGCTCGCATGCGGACCCGGGGTTGATAGGCCGGCTTTTTTTGAGAAGGAGCCTCTCCATCCCCTTCTGGCTGCTTGGCTTTCTTACGCTTAGCTTTGTATGAGCGCCTTGTGGCGTAAGAGTGGGCAAATAATTGCTTTGGCTCATTTGAGAACAATTGTAGTTGGGGTATGCTTGTGTCCTTGTGATAACTGTAGGATGATAAGTTACTCTGTGCGGATCTTCCGAGTCGTGCAAGGGTGTCGATGGGTGTCCCTGCTGTTGGATCTTTGACTGCCTTTTCGCGTACATAGCGGCACTGGCCTGTCGTGTCGTGCTCGCGCATATTGGTGGGTGTGCAGTCGCTCTGTTCGATATAAGTATGGCACCTTTATGCTTGTCTTCTGCCATGCCGGCGTTGCAAAGGGGTACGAGAGCGGTTGCACTTGTCGTTCTGCGAGATGAGCCAGCCCCCGGGTTGAGCATTAGGTGATCAGTTGTTGCCAGATCTGCTGATTCTACTGTCGGCTTGGGCAATTGTGATTGGTTTATCTTGGTTTAGTCGGTTGGTGACTATATGAGTTGTGTCTGCGACGGTGTGTCTGGCCTTATGAACTTGTTGCTGTCCTTTTATTGCTGTTGTACGCTAGTTTTTCGCTTGTGCAGGATCATTGCTATTTGCTCCTGCTCTTCGCAGGACGACTCAAGCTATCTTTTTGTGAGACTTTGCGGCCATCCTAGTTCCCGTCTGTGCAGGGCCGTTGGTGTGCGCTTGCAGGCAAGCGAGATAGAGCAAATTGAGTGTTTGCAAACACATTCTCGTGGGGAATACTCGGTGCAATGTGGGTCTGGTGCTTCGCCACTCTTTTATGTGCTGCCTTTCGCATTTTGTGTAGAAAGGGTTTCAGGGAAGTTGTTTAATTTGTCTTTAGCTTCGTGCGGGGGTTTTTGTCGGGTTTTTTTTTTTTTTGTGGTAGCAGCTGGATGCGTCCAGCAGTTTTATTGAAGGAGGTCGCTTATGTCCTCTTGCTCTTCCCGATGCGCTTGTGAGCTTGCGCATTGCTCCATCAAGCTTTGTATTTTTTCTTGTTATAGATTTAGAATTGTTTTTGACAAACATTTCTCATCATTGCTTTTGTGCGGATGGGCAGTATTCTGTAGTGTGCTGTCGGCGATATCCTGTGTTTGAGCATAGACCTCCGCTTTGTCTATTCTTTTGCTGCCTTCTTCGCGTGAAAAGGTAAAAGGTTGTAAGAATGGAAGGAGGTAGATTGATCGAGATGAGAAGCGGTTGCTCGCGCGGCTATGCACGTCTGGTCGAAGGAGAGCAAGAAATGCTGACGTATTTCCCGCTAATGCCGAGTGAGATCGCTTGACAAGGCAGCGAGGATAGAAGCAAGTGCTAGAGTATAGTTTGAAAGGTATCATTTAATAATTTCGTCGGGATCTTTGAGTTATCTTTCTCGATGATGGTAGTGCTAGCAATGCTCACATCGCGCTAGGCAGTAAACGCAATGCGTGGTGGGTATGCACTTGTAGTGTCATTTTTCGCTGTATTGCTGTAAGATGCGTCAAAGCGTCTCTATGCTCGATGAGCCGTTCTTTGTTGATTATATATCGTCACTATGTGTTAGAGCCTTGCATATTTGTCGTCTCCTCTAAGCCGCTTTAGAAAGTTACCACAATTGTGGCTCTTTCAGGCAATTCGTTAGTGAGTTCGACGCAATCATGTAGAGTGTTTGCAAATCGATCGAGATTTCGTTTGTGTAGATATGTCATGCGTGTGCACTAATTTGGCGCTGTGCTAGCACTCGTGTAGATGCTGTGGGCTTTGTGCAGCGTACAGCAGTATTGTGCTTTGTCGAGGAAATGGACGGTGGTTGCTCGCGGATGTTTTTTGGTTTTTTTTTTGTCTAGAAGTCCGCGTATATTTAATGGGTATTCACTGTTCTTCGGTGCGCTCTCTGTTTCCCACGTGAATAAGTTTGGTGCGTGCATTGCGAGGCAGCGTGCGATGAGCTGTCTGTGCATTTAGTGGTCATCTGTGCCGTGTATTGTCATAGACACATTCAGGAATCGTCTGCTGAATATCGGGTCTGCGACGCGAATGCTGACTTGACCAGGTATTGGCGGGGCTTTGATACTCCTTCGGTCGGTCCATTTCACATCTATTCCTGTCTCAGCTTTTAGATTTTCGGATTGATCAATGCGTGTGCCAAATCTGTAGTGTTTTTAACCTTTATCGGAACGTGTGTGCATTTGTGTGCGTGTGTCTGTCTGAAGGGGCAGGGAGTGAGGGGTGTCTCTTCTGTTTGTCTTAATTCTCTCTCAATGCAAGGTTGGCGAAATTCTGGGGTTTTATTTTTGTGTGTGGTTAGCTTGAGTGGTTTGTCCTGGGAATAGTTTTGTTATGCTCAGTTTATCAGGGCATTTAGAGCTGGTATTTGTGGCGGGAGTAGGGCGTTTGGGTCAGGAGGCTTTCCCTCTGTTTTTCTGTGCGAGAAACTCGGGGACATTGGCATGCTTCTATTTGATGTCTGCTGTATGAGAGTGAGGGAGATCCTGGACAGCTCTATATCGTTGGATGTTGCTGGATCTGGGCTGCTGTCAGCTCTTTGAGCTGCAGTGGCCTGGGTTCTTCATTGGCGAGATGAGGGCGGGAAGTCCTTAGGACTTGGCATTTTTTTGCTTCTCATTTCTCCATTGGTTTGCTAGTCAGCATGTTTCAGCCATTCTACAGAATGTTGCTGAGGACTTTGCCTTTGGTATAGGGGAAGACTGGATTTGGACTGAAAACTATCGCAGTGAGCTGTATTTGTTGTTGGGTTTAAGGGGAGGGCTGCATTATTTCAATATTTTAAAAGTAGTTCTATCTTTCTGTTTGACTAGTCATGTTTATGAGTTGAGTTGTTTCCTTCCCTGGAAAGGGGCCATGTTTAATTTCATTGAGGCTGTTATTTATGAAGCTCTTGTAATTACTTGGAGGGAGGGTGATAGAGGAAAGGGGAAACAGGTCCACCGTGTGTTCTGACATGTTTGACGCTGGTTTAGATTGACCAGACTCACTTATATGGAATCTTTGGTGTAGCGTAATATCCTAGCGTGGGCAGTTGCGGTTGAATGGTGTCATCTGTCACGACGAGAATCAAGCATTTTCTTAATTTTTGCTTGTGTTTTCGTTTTATGCTGCTCCGTTAGCCTTTCTTGGCTTGATTGAGTGTTTGTGCGCTGTTGATTCGAGGCATAGACTAGAATGGAAGTCTTACTTACATTAGTAGATGTAAGTGTTGGCAGAGAAGGTACTCTTATTTGATACTCTGGAAGTGCAAGTTGGCACGGTGTGGTAGCTGCCACGGGTTGGCATGGAAGTGAAACCTCTTCCTTTCTTTGAGGGAGTCCCTTTTACCATTGTGCTTGGCAGGGTTAGGCAGTCTGGAAGTTGTGGACAAAGTTCGGCTCGTTTCCTTGTGTCTCGCAAGTTCTTTCGTCACTGTGGTCGGATGTTGTTTTTTATGTACCTGAGAACGACAACGGTATCTTACTCTATTCGACGGTATAAGAGAGGAGTCATAAAGCCACTTATTCTGTTTGAAAGGGGAGCCTTTGCCCTGGTGTTCCCACTCACTGCTCTCGAGATCCAAGGTGTACTTCTGTGCTTTGCGGGCGACGCGTGTTCAAGCGTTTGGATCATTATCCGACGTGCTATAGCCTGTGTCTTGGTTTTATTTGCTCAATCATATCAATAATTCGTTAGTGCCTTATCGTAGATGCGTGAATGTTTGTGCTGGTCCGTCCTGAGTTAGATTGCTTGACTGTTATCGCGAAGAATAAGGTATAGTGGACTGTGCAGAAAACGCTTGCTGTTTGATTGTAGATCGCAGCTGTAGATAGATTGTTGCATATGGGGTTTCATTGCACAGTTAGGCAGAGCTTTTTTGCTCGCTTTGTAATTCTTCATCGCTTTGTTCTATTTATGTTGAGTTTCTGCAGGTCAGATTGCTGGAGAAAAAGACTTTTAGTATAGCGTCAAATTCTCACGCTGTTTAGCTGCTCATGACAATCTCTATGACTGCTCCTATCATCGTGGGGGTATGCTAAGACTTCTTGTGTTCTGCTACCTCTCGGTTGTCTCTGACACCACGTGGATGTGCTGCTTTGCGCGTGTCCAAGTAGATTTGATTTGCATTGAAGGGTCGCTTTTAGGTTGATTCTTTCTTGCATGGCGATTTGAGTGATGAGAACATGGGAATTAATGCCTCTTTCTTTGATTGCATGATCCTTTCTTTTACCTCTGTTTTTACTCTGTCTGCGGCATCTGTTGAGCGCCTTGACTCGAGTGCTACCGCGAGGGATTGAGCACATTGTGCATGTTGTTGTTTGCAAAACAGCAATAGAGTTCATAGAGTTTTTACCCATGTGGGTATGTTCTTAACTTGGTGCAGGATGCTGCCACGGTGTGCTGACATTTGTCGCAGTACATGCGGCAGTATGTATGTGAATATGTATGTTAACTTTCGTCTTCTGCGAGCGAAATTGGGATGTAAAGGGCACTGGTTTGAATAGGGCGGAATTTTGGCCACCGTTTGGGTTCCCCCGCGTACCGAAAGGTCGATGATCTTGGGCCGGCAGGTCGCGCCATTTTCTATATATGGTGACTAAGAAGAGCAATAGGTAGATTTGTCAACCAGCATTATTCGTATTGGTTGAGCTCTTGTATACTTGGTGCAAAGGTGGTTTGTAATCAATTGACTTGCTTTTCGCAATGTAGCCTGTGCTTTCGTGCCCAGTGGGGGAAACTTCATCATTAGCGTACTGCAAGAATGTATCGGCTTTGTCTTTGTCACGCTGCAGTGCACCTATTAGTCAACGTTCTATTGAAAGAGGCTTTGCCACTGTAGTTACTTCTCTCGCCGTTGATTTATGTGAGCCTGCTTGTCTGCTTCAGACTAGCTGATTTGTTGTAGTGTCTCTCACAATAATTGTTGCGTCAGGAGTTTTATTTTTCATTTGTTGGTTTTATCTTGCACATAACTTTATACTGACATTCTCTTCGTTGGTTCTTTTGCTATATCTAGTGTGGTGTCTTAATTTTTTCGGCTTGAAATTTGCCCATCCTTGCTTCTCGCCTGTTGCCTGTTCTCTGCCTGCCGTGCGAGCCCTCTCTGTACGTATAGCGTGTCAGAAAGATTGTCACTTAGCTCGCTCGCTCGCTCGTTCTAGCACTTCTTTTACGATTATCGATGAGCCTGGTGCCTTCGGTCGCCCTCACCGCAATTGCTTGTGAGCGCTTTCGCTGCAACCTGATCCTTGCGAAGAGCGTGTGTGAACGTAGTGTCTTGCTATACGAAGCTGATTTGTTAGTGGTGTTCCATGACTGTTGTGCGTAACCGCTGAAGTGTGCTGCTCGCACCTGTGAGTGCTTAATGGCCTTGTCTTGGTGTCAGGCATTGATGCTGTGTGCTGAGCCTTTCAGTTCGCTTTTGAGCAGTGTTACCCTAGGTCGGTGCTGGATGCGTTTTCCTTGTTCGCTGGCGATCAGTTGTGTTGATACAGGCACGGTTTTGTGCAGGTTTGCCTGTGCTCCTTGCTTTTCCTGACGCTGTGGAATGTGGTGGCGAATGGCCAGCTAATGTCTGCGGGGTGATGCGAAATTATGAACGTGTGTGCCACGGATAAGAATGTGTCTTCGGATGGGGGTGGACTCGGGTGAGTGTGCTCGCGATGCGTCGTCCTGGTGTTTGTGCTGCCTTTTGTTTTGATTTAGTTTATTTTATTTATTTTGTGCGAAGAGGCGGTTGTGCTTGTTTGTGGGTTTTGGATTCTACGCTCTGTTTGTGATGTCCAGAGCGACTTTTGTAAGGCCTTGTGTGCTGCTGTTTGGCTCGAAGGTGAGTGCAGCCGGCTTGCGGCGCCGCGATAGGCTTTTCTGTTTTCTCAGCATGTGTTTGTAGCACAGAGATGTTAGAGTTTCACCCGATGTTTGACACTGAATGAATTCTCGTGGGGTCGTGTACTTGGTGCAATGGTGCTGCAACGTGTCGTGCTTGCAGCTTTTCGCAAGGAATTTATGTTGAGGAGGAGTATTTTGTTGTGAGAACATAGCTGCGATATGTCTGTTCTTTTCTTCTTTTTTTTTTTCTAACATTTATTGCGGTTATAGTCTTACATCTTTGAAGCGTTAGCCTGTGTCCTTGTTAATCCGCTCTTTGTACGCTATTGAATGGTTGAGGTCTGCTCTGCTAGGGCTACTAGTGTAGATGGCTCAGTACTGCATTATGTATAGACTAGTGGTTGTTGTTCAAGCAAAGGGAACTTTCTTTCGTGAGGAATGGTCATCGCGAGGTTTCTAAATTGCAATGTTGGTGCTGACACGGAATAGGATGACTCTTCTTTTCGCCTGCACTCAGTTGTGGGTAGGTGTCAGATAGGGGCTTTTTTTTTGTTTTTTTAAAATGTGTGCTTAGCTTGTTTGTCTTGGTTTTGCATAAGCTTTTCTGTTTGATAGTTTAGCTTTTGTGCTCCTTTTTTTCTCTTATGTTTTTTTACATTCTTGTGTGTTGTTTGGCTGTAGGGGGTTGGTATCTTGACTCTGCCCTGGAAATGAAGAATTTGCAGTAAATGTGCTTTGACTGAGGATCAGCTCTGCAGCTGCTGTGGTTTTTCTGTGGCAGAAAGTGCTGTGTGCACCCTGGGGTCTCAGTCCTGGCAACACACTGCTCACATTATCTGCACATCCATTTG
Source organism: Malurus cyaneus samueli (assembly GCA_009741485.1). Taxonomy (NCBI): domain Eukaryota; kingdom Metazoa; phylum Chordata; class Aves; order Passeriformes; family Maluridae; genus Malurus; species Malurus cyaneus. The sequence goes on from VKON01002247.1 coordinate 36,603, forward strand.
CTGGCTGCTTTTTCTGAGAGTGTGTGGGTCAGGCAAAAACTTGGATTCTTTCCTTCTCCTTTTGTTGAATTACCTGTGCCAATCACATGCTTAAGGAAGACTGGAAGTCACATCACTAACAATTTATGAGCGTGAGATCAAAACCAAATGAGAGTCCAATGGCCAAATAAAGCAAAGATGAAGATGGAAAAGAGGTAGAACTGCAGTAGCAGTGAAGACAGAGGATAAAATTATGGTCAATATATGAAGCCATTGGGGTAGATTGATAGTGATTGAGATGCTTTGAAGGAATTTAATGACAGGGAAAAAAAGACTTGCAGAAAGAGCGATTTTGGTTTTTTTGCTTCACTTTCTATCAGGTAAGAAAGTAGCTGCAGGGAGCTTTCCAGGATGGACATCAGACAAAAGATAAACAGGTAGGAGGCAGAGGACTGGGGAGAGTAGGAACAATCATCCTGCTTGTGGTTGTGTTTGTTAGTAAAAGAGGAAACAGCAAGAGGAGGGCAGGAACTGCTTGGAAGGGGATGCACAGCTCTTCTGGAAATGGTTTTGAGGATGGAGTATGGGCTGTCTGGTGCACTTACCCTATCCACAGGCAGCTCTTTGCAAACTTTCACTGCCTGACTCAGTACTGATGGACTATCTATAATGCTTGCCTGCAGACATGTGGACTCTTGCTTCAGCACTGCTTTCATTCCACTTTTTCAGCTTTCTGTCTGTGAAACCCTTCCCATTAGGGTTTAGAATTCGTTCAATATGTGGACAGTGATTTCTCCCCTTCTCTTCAGAGCTGTTTGACCAAAGTCTGACTGAAAGTCTGTGCTCTATAAAACAAGGGGCCTGGCAGTGTCCTGTGCTGATGAGCTGAGCTGGTCAGATCTGCACAGCTCTGAGAGCATCCACAGCTCTGAGAGCATCCACAGCCCTGCCCAGGGCTTTCCTGGAGCACCCTGTCCC
>VKON01002250.1:0-19029 GCA_009741485.1 Malurus cyaneus samueli
CGGGCTCCCCGGCGGAGCTGCGGTTGTCGCCCCGCCCCCGCGCCTGCCGCTCGGGCGCCTCGGCCCGCCGCCCCGCGGCCCCGCCAGGCCCCGGCGTTGTCCGGCCCGGGTTGCCGGCTGGTCCGTCGGCCCCCCGCGGCCCCTCGCGCCGCTCGCGGTACCGCACGCGCCCGGTCGGCCCGCAACCGCCCGTTCTCTTGGCCGAGCCCTGCCCGGGGCTGGGGCTCCGCCTCGCGGGTGGACACACCAGGGGGTGGCCCCGGGGGCCTGGCTGCGGGGCCAGCCCGGCGCCCGCCCGCGCGGCCGGGCCCGGCGGCCCGCCCCGCGAGGGTTTTGCGCCTCCGCGACTCCTGCGGGCCCCGGGCCCGCGTCCGCCCGCGGCCGGGCGGGCCCCGGGCGCTCCCGGCCGGGCACTGGGGGCGCGGGCGGTGCGCTTCCCCTGCCCTGCCCCGGGCCCCTCCTGGGGCTGCTGGCACCCCTCGGGGCGCCCCCTGGCCTATTCTTGGCCCAGGGGTACCCCTGGGCATTCTGACCCACCGGGTCCGCGCTCGCCCCCCGCGGGCGCCACTCTGGGCATTTCTGTGGCCACCACCCGGGGTCCAGCTAGGCCTTCTGGGCCCCCCGGGGAACCGCTGGCCCGTTCTGGGCCCACCGGGGGGCCACCTGGGGCTTCTGGCGCCCCCTCGGCTACACCACTGGGCCTTTCTGCCCTGGGGGCCCTCTGGGGCTTACTGGGCCCACCGGGTCCCTCTGGGCCTTTCTCCCCCCCAACTGGGTCCAACTCTGTGGCACTTTCTGCCCTCCACCAGGTCACCCTCTGGCATTTCTGGGCACCTCGGGGTCCCACGGCCCCTGGGCCCCCTCGGGGTCCCCGGTGGCCTTCCTGCCCCCCCCGCTCTCCGGGGGCCCGTGGGCCTTTCCTGCCCCCCGCGCCCCCCGCGCCCACCAGCTCAGGCTTTTTTGCCCCCATGGCCCCCCCGCGCTTCACCCCTGGGCTTCGGCCCCCCCGGGGCTCCCTCTTGGGCCTTTTGGCCACCCCGGGCTCCCCCCTGGGCCTTCTGCCCCACACTCCACCCTGTGCCTCTGCTCCCCCGGGCTCCCTCTGGGCCTTCTCCTGCCGCCCGGGCCGGACCTCCCCCACTCCCCGGCTTCCCGGGCCCGGGGCGGCTGGGTCCCCGACTCTCCCCCTCCCCCCCGCCCCCTCACTTCCTCTTCCCACCCTCCCGCTCCTGGGACGTGCCCACTCCTTCGCGCTCCGGCTTTTTCCGCCGCCCGGACCGCGGCGCACCCCGCACCTCTCCACCCCTCCTGGCCGTTGTGGGCTTCCCCTCCGCGGGGCCTCCCCCCTCACCCCGCCCCCCCCGGTTTCCGCTTTCCACTGGCACCCCCCCCCACACCACCCCCCGGCTCCGCCGTGCATTTTTTCTCTGCGCGGCGCTGCCGGGACCTGGGCCGGCTTTTTTTTTTTTCCTTTTCCCAAGTTTTTTCCGCGGTTTTGCGTGTTGACCGGCTGGGCCGGGCCTCCCGCTCTTCTGGGGTGCTGGCGCGGGCTCGGGCTGGCTTTGGGGCCCATTGGGGTGCCTCCGCGCCGGGCGGGGCCGGGCTGCCGCCCCTTCGCACCCGCGGAGCTCCCGGGCCGCGCTCCCCGTCCCATCCCGGGATCAGCTCCCGGTCCCGCCGCCCCCTCCGGCGGCGCCCCCTTCCCGCGCCTGCTCACCGTCTGGCCCCCTCCTTCCCCCCCGCTTTCCCTAGTTTTCCCTGGTTTTCCCTAATTTTTCCGGTTTTTTCCTGTTTTCCCCTAGTTTTTTTCCCGTTTATTCCCTGTTTTCCCTGGGTTTTTTTCTGTTTTCTTTCCCCTGGTTCCCCCTGGGTTTTTTTCTGTTTTTGTTTTCTGTTTTTCCCTGTTTTTTTTTTTGTTTTTCTGTTTTCACCCCGCGGTTTTTTTTCTCTTTTTCCCCTTTTTTTTTTTTTTTTTTTTTTTTTTTTTTTTTTTTTTCCCCCCCCCCCCCCCCCCCCGCTTTTCCCTGTTTTTCTCTGGCTTTCCCTGTTTCCCGGGTTTTCCGGTTTTTTTTTCCTGCTTTTTCCTGTTTTTCCCTGCTTTTTCTTTTTTCTTTTTTGTTTTTTTTTTTTTTTTTTTTTTTTTTTTTTTTTTTTTTTTTTTTTTTCCCCCCTTTTTCTCCCCATTTCCCCCAATTTTCCCAAAATCCCAATTTTCCATTATTCCAAATTTTCCCAAAATCCCAAAATTTCCCCATTTTTTTCCCCCTTTTTTTTCCCCGCTTTTCCTCCCCTTTTCCCGATTTTTCCCCACCTTTTTTTCCCCCTTTTTTTTTTTTTTTTCCCAAATTCCCGTTTTTCCCAGGTTTTCCCCTTCCCCGTCCCCGTTTCGGGGCTGGATCCCGTGCTGCCGCTCTCCGCCCCCCGGCTCCCGGCGCCGTCGGGCCCCGCGGGCTCCTCCTCCTCCTCCATCCTTCATCTTCCTTGCCTCCTCCTTTCCCCGCCCCCGGCCCTTCCCCCCCCACCTCCCTTTTCTCTCCCACCTCTTTTCTTCCCCCACCTATTTTTCCCCCCGCACCTCTGTCCCCTGCCCCCCCTTTCTCCCCACCCCTTTTCCTCCCCCCCTCCTTTTCTTCCCCCACCCCCCCTTTTCCCCCCCTCCCTCCCGCCCCCCCCCCCTTTTCTTCCCCTTTCCCGCCCCCCCCCCCATTTCTCACCCCCCTCCCCCCCGCCCTCCCGCCTCCCCCCATCCTTTTCTCCCCCCCCCCTCCTTCTCCCCCCCCCCGTTTCTCCCCCCACCCCTTATCCCCCCCCTCTCCCGCCTCCCCCCCACTGTCTCCCCCCCACCCTCCTTTCCCCCCACACCTCTGCCCCCGCCCCCCCCCTTTTCCTCACCCACCCCCTTTTCACCTCACCCCCTTCCCCCCCCCGCCCTTTTCCATCCCCCCCACCCCCCCTTTTCTCCCCTGGCCCGCGCCCCCCCTTTTCTTTCTCCTCTCCCCCCACCCCTGGGCACATGCCCGGCCTCCTCGGTTCGCACCCCCGGCCCCGGGCTGTGCGGGGTCCCCCCCGGGCCCTTTTGGGCCCTTCGGGCGGGCCGTGGGTGCTGGGCTGGATTTGGGATTTTTGCCCCATTCCCATCGCTCCGGGATGTTTGAACTCTTTCCGGACGGCCTTTCCCCACCCTCCCCCCTTTGGCGCCCGCGCCCCCCTCCCCTCCAACTCCAGGGATTTTGCCCCCTTAGTCCGCGGACCTTTTTCCCCACCAAACCACCCATCTCGCCCCCCCCACCGGCCCGTGCCCCTCCCTCCCTCCGGCTGTTTTCCCCTTCTCCGGGCGGCCTTTTTCCCCCACCACCACTTTGCCTGCCGCCCCCTTCTACCCCATCCCCCGGGACTGTTTTACTCCTTTCCGGCGGCATCCCTTCACCCCTCTCCCCCTTTCCCCCACCTCCCCCCGCTGCCCCTCACGGCGCCCTCCTCCCTTCCTCCCCGGGCTGTTTGCCCCTTCCCGCGTAACTTCCTCCCCACCCACCCTACCTGGCATTCAGCGTCCCTCCCCTCCCCGCCCCCGCGCTTGTTTACCACCGCTTCCCGGACGGCACACCTTTCACTCCCCACACACACCCCCGCCCACTTTTTTGGCTGCCCTGGGGGGTGGGCGGCAGCAGCGCCCCCTCCTCCTCCTCCTGCTCCTTTCCCCCCTTTCCGGCGGACTGCTCCTCACCCTATCCCCCACCCCCCTGACCACCCGCGCCCTCTGGCACCCGGATGTTTTTCCTTCCTGGACCGCCATTTTCCCCCCCATACCCACCCCGCACCCACCCCTTTTCCAGCCCCCTCTGCCCCCGGAGGAACCTCGGCTCCCTCCCTGCTTCCTTGTTTTTTGGGGTCGGTGGTGCTCACTTGGGGGGCCCATGCCCGGCGCAGGGCGTGGCACTCCCCGTCCCTCATATCTTCCCACTTCCCTCCCCCCTCCTCCTTTGGCCTTCATTCTTCCTCCGGTCCTCCTTCTCCCTCTTCCTCTGGTTCTCCTTCCCCCTCCTCTTCCTCCTCCCCTCCTCCTCCTCACCAGTCCCACCTCCTTGTCCCCTTCCCCTCCTCCCTGACCTTCCCGGTCCTACCTTCCCCCATCTTCCTTCCGGTCCCCTTCCCCTCCTCCTGCCTTCGGTCCTCATTCGCCCTCTCTCACTTCCGGTCCTCCTCCCCTCCTCTTCACTTTCTGTCCCCTTCCCCTCCCTCCTTCCCCTCCCACTTCCCCCTCCTACCATTCCTTTCCCATCCTCCTTCCGGTTTCCTCCATCCCATCCTCTTCCCGGTCCTCACTTCCCCACTCCTTCCTTTCCCCCAACTTCCTTCTGGTTCCTCCCCTTCCTCCACCCTGTCCTGTGCTTCGCGGGTCCTCACTTGGGTCTCCTTCCCCCCTCATGCCTTCCCTCCTCCTCCGGTCCTCGTTCCCTCCCTCCTTACCTTCCGGTCCTACTCCCCACTCCTACCTTTTGGTTACCATCCCTCCCTTCCCGTCCTCACTTCCCGGTCCTCCCTCCTTCCGGTCCATCCCCCTCACTCTCTTCTGGTCCTCCTTCACTTCCGCTGTCCTCCGGTCTCCTCATTTAGCGGTCCTCCTTCTGTCCCCATTTCCTGTCCTACCATTCCTTCTGCCTTCCTCAGTTCCTGTGCACTCCCCACCCTCCTCTCCACTCCTCTTTCCCCTCCTCCTATTGGTCCCCTTGACTTCCGTCCTCCTTCCCATGTCCCTCATTCTTGGTCCTACAATTCCCCTCCTCACTCCTCCCCTCCTCCTCTGGTCGCTCTTCCTTCCCGTCGCACTTCTCCTCCTCCTCCGGTCCCTTCCCCTCCTCCTTCCGGTTCTCCTTCCCCCCCTTCCTTCCCATTCTCCCTACCTTCCCTTCCTCCTCCACGTCCTCCTTCCGTCCGGTCCTCACCTCTCCTTCCTCCTTTCGCCGGCTGGGGCGGCCCCCTTTTGTGCCACCACCCCTCCGAGCATTTGTGGGCTTTTTTTTGTGGGCTTTTGTGGCCTTTTGGGTCGGCTTTTTTCTGGCGCGGTTTTTGTGGGGCTTTCTGGCGTTTTGTGGGGATTTTTTACCTCTTTTGTGGGGCTTTTGTGGGGCCTTTGGGCGGCTTTTTGTGTGGGGCTTCTGTGCTTTTGTGGGCCTTTTTTTCATTACTTTCTGTCTTATGGGAGGCCTTTTGTTATGTCTTTTAGTGGGGCGTTATCTGGCTTTTTTGCCGGACTTTTCGCTGGGATCCTCGGCGCCCCGCCCTTTAACATTCGGGGGCGACGGGGTGGCTTTTGGGGCCACTCGAGGGGGTGGTGGCACGCGCGGGGCCACCCCGGCCGCTGCCCTACGGGGCACCCTCACGGCGGCCCTCACCTTTCTCTGGGCTGCACACCGGGGCGGGCTGGGCTGGGGCCGTCCACTCCTCCCGGCACTCGGCCTACCCCACGCGAGGGGCCTGCGCGGGACAAGGGCGCGGGGCACATGGGGGGGGGGGACCCCTGGGGGCACCGGGAGCAACAGGGGGGGCAACCCGGCACCCCCCACGGGGGCACCCTCGGGGGCCCCGGTGGGCCCGGGGGGACAGGGGGACACCGGGCACACACGGGCGACCAAAGGCGCCCGGGGGGGCAAGCGGCCACCAGCGGGGGGCCACGGAGCGACACCACGGGCCACCGGAGGGGGCCGGGGGCCCACCTGGCTGGGGAACACACGGGGCCCGAGACAGTCCCGCCGGCGCCCCGCAGGGGCCCCAGGGCGCCCCGGGCGCACCCAGACCACACCCCGGGCCCCACGGGGGGACCCGGGCCACGCCCGCAACACCAGGCCAACCAACACACGGCCAGGACGCCGGGAGGACGCCCTGGCCACCCCCGGCCCACCCACCCGCCCCGAACCCCACCGGCACACCCACGGCCCACAGGCAAACCACACCACACAAGCTCACCAGGCACTCACCGGGGGGGCACAGACGCACACACACACCGGGGACACCGGAAACAGGGAAAAAAGGAAAAAAAAAAAAAAAATGGAAAAGAGGAAAATCCCCGGATGTTTAGCGTGGGTTTTTACAATTATCGAGCACTCGCTGATTCTATAAATGAAATATTAAAAACGATAGAAACGATACCCAAAATGGTATAAATTACATCTAAAAAAACCCATCAATTATGTATAAAACGACAGAAATTAAATAGAAATTAATAGAAATGACAAATTTACGCGATGTTTTCTCACCCCGATGGCTCCGCAGAGCATCGGGAGACGCGAGCGCGGAGCCGGAGGGGAAAAAAAAAAAATTGGAATTGATATTTCCCCTGTCCCGGGGGGAGAATTCATGGAGATGCATTTAATGGATTGGCGTTATTCCATTTCCCTGTCTGCTTTTATGGCCCGAAAAATAAATTCCCATTTTTTTTTTACGATCCTCGTAAAAAAAAAAAGACTCCTCCGCCTCACGGGGACATCCTTGAAGGGTTTTTTTGGGGGTTTTGTTTTGGTTTTTTTTTTGGAGGGGATTTTGGCGCTTTTTTGGGGGGGACGGGGTTGGGTGTGGTTTTTGGGTTTGTTTTTTTGGGGGGGTGGTTTTCAGGGGGATTTTTGGGTCTTTTGGGGGGTTGGGGTTTTTTTATTTTTTTGGGTCTTTTGGGGTTTGAGGTTTTTTGGGGGGAGTGAGGTTTTCTGGGGTTTTTTCTGTTTTTTTGGGGGTTGAGGGTTTGTGGGGTGTTTCTGTTTTTTTTTTGGTTTGGGGTTTTTTTTTTTTTTTTGGGTTTTTTTGGTTTTGGTTTTGGGATATTAATGGGAGGGAGGATTGTGGGATTTTGGGGATTTGGGGGTTTTTGGGGGTGATTTTTGTTTTTGTTTTTTTTTTTTTTTTTTTTTGGGGGTTTTTTTGTTTTGTTTTGGGGGGCTGGAGTTTTTTTTTTTGTTTTGGGGGTTTTTTGCGGTTTTTTTTTTTGTTTTTTTTTTTGGGGGGGCTGGGGGTTTTTGGGGGATTTTTTTTTTTTTGGTTTTTTGTGGTTTTTTTGGGTGGGGTGTTGGGGCTTTTTTTTGGGTTTGGTTTTTTGTTTTTTTTTTCTTTTCCCTCCCTCACAGCACACACGCGGCTCCGCTTTCAATCCCTTTTATTGACTCTTTTCACAGAACAGAAGCTCGCAGGAAAATAAAACGCCCGCGGCTCTTCCCGGAGCGGGAGAGCGGCCGGGAGGGGCCACCGTGGCCACCGGGAGGCGGCTCCGGGCCCGCGGGCGCGGCTGCGGCACAGACACTCGGCTACAACGCTACTCTACCCAAAACACATCGAGGGGCCCCGCCGGGACCGGGAACCGGCAACGGGAGAGGGGAGAGGGGAGAGGGGCGGCCCCGGAGCCGCGGGGAGCGGAGCTGTCCCGGTTCAACCGGTGCTGAATGGGGGGAGGGCGGCGGAGCCACAGGGGGAGGGGGAATGGGGATCGGAGAGCCCCGGGATTCCAACCGGGGAGCCCCGGGATCCATTAGGAATGAGAGGGGTCCGAGAAACCCCGGGATCCATCGGGAATGGCGGGATCGGAGAGCCCCGGGATTCATCGGGGACCGGGGAGCCCCGGGATTCACCAGAGAGCTCCGGGATCCATCAGGAATGGAGGAGTATGAGACCCATACTCCATGATACCCATGGGATCCATCGGGAATTCCGGGGACCGGGAAGCTCCTGGATCCACCGAGGATGGGGATGGTGGGGATCGGGGAGCTCCGGTATCCCGGACCGAGGCCGGACCGAGGGATCGCGGACCAGGGTGGAGGAGAGCGCGGGAGTGGCGGGACCAGAGCGCCGGGATCCATCGGGAATTTCGGGCACCGGGAAGCCCCGGGACCCAGCGGTGCGAGAGACGGGAGTGGCGGGGACCGAGGGATATGGGATGACGGGGATCGGGGAGCCCCGGGACCCAGCGGTGGACGGAGAGCAGCACCCGGGAGTGGCGGGGACCCAGAACCCCGGGATCCATCGGGAATTGCGGGGATCAGGGAGCCCCGGCATCCATCAGGGACCGGAGAGCAGCTCCCGGTATCCGGGGACCGAAGAGCTCCAGGATCCATCGGGAATTGCGGGGATCGGGGAGCCCCGGGACCCAGCGGGAATGGAGAGGATCGGGGGGCCCCGGGACCCACCCGGCACCGGAGAAAACCGCCCGGGAAGCGGCGGGGACCGGGAATCTCGGCAGCCAACGGGGAACGGGAACCGGGAGTCTCGGGGAAAGGATCGCCCGTGGCACCCACCGGGGAAAACCGCCCGGGAAGCGGCGGGGACCGGGAATCTCGGCAGCCGCCGGGAAGATCGGGATGCGCCGGAGCGCGATGGGCTCCCGCCGGCGAGCGGCGGGGATGCACCGGGGAGCGGAGCGGGGACGGGAACGGGAACGGGAACAGCCCCGGGACTCGGCGGGGACAGACCGGGCAGCGACAGCAGCGGAGCTGGGAGCGGAGGGGACTCACCGGGACCAGACCGAGGAGCGGCGGGGACCCGCCGGGGACCGAATTGGTTCCAGGAAAGAGGAATTTGGGGCTATCGGGCTTTTCGCTTTTACCCGGTTTTTTCTCCTTTTTTTTTCGTTTTGTTCCGCGGAGGTGAAAGCGAACCCGGGGCTCGCGGCGGTGGGGAGGGGCGGGGGAGGGGAATCGTTGTGGAAATGGAAAAGAAATCGCGGGGGAACGAAATCACCGGGAGGAGGAGAGGAGGAGGAGGGAGGAGGAGAGGCGGGGGGTGGCTCCGATCGCCCCCGGCGGTTTATCCGCGGCGATGCCCCGGGGCGGGGGAGCGGGGGGCGGTGGGGCTGGGGAGGGTTCGGGGAGGATTCGGGGGCTGATCGGGGCCGGGGAGGGTTCGGTGGTCGGTGGAGCCGCTGCCGGGGAGGGTCGAGGGACTCAGAGGGACTTGGGGCCGGGGATCCGGGGCTCAAGGGGCCGGGGCTCAGCGGGCCGGGGATCCGGGGGCTCAAGGGGCCGGGGCTCAGCGGGGCTCGGGGGGTCCGGGGGCTCAAGGGGCCGGGGCTCAGCGGGGCCGGGGATCCGGGGCTCAGCGGGGCCGCTGCCGGTAGTTGCCGTTGATCTCGTGCGCCATGGTGCCGGCCTCGGCGCCCAGCGGCAGCTTGTCGCTGTACTCGGAGCGCACCTCGAACTCCTCGGCGCCGCCCTTGGACTGCGATTCGGCCATGGAGCCGGCGGCCACGCTGCCCTCGCGCTCCGGCTCGGCCGCGCCTTCTCCTTCCCCTTCCCTCCTCCGCCTCCACCGCCCTCCTTCCTCATCCTCCTCCTCCTCGTCGTCGTCCTCCTCCTCCTCCGCGGCCTCCACCGCCCGGCCGGAGGGGTCGAAATTCTTCTCGGACTCCAGGTAGGACGCGCGGGGGTCGAAGTCGGCGGCCATGCTCTTCTCCATGGGGTCGGCGTTGCGCGCCTTGACGATGAGCTTGTAGGGCTTGCCGCGATATTTGGCGAGCAGGTGGCACCAGGCGGCGCCCAGCAGCGGCAGCGTGGCCAGCAGCAGCAGGAACACGCTGACCGCCACGATGACCAGCAGCGAGGGCACCTCCTTCTTGGTGCTGAACACCACCTGCACCTGGCACTCGTCGCCGCCCGGCGCTCCCAGGCACACCGAGTAGTTGGTGCCGGGCCTGAGGCCGCGGAAGCGGTACGAATTCACGCCGTCCTCGATGCGCGACCACTGCAGCAGGGCGAGCCCGCGGGGGCTCTGCTGGCACAGGTACAGCACCCCGGGCTGGCCGCGCCCGGCCGGAGGGCGGCTCGGGGTCAGCTGCACCCGGGCCTCTCGCTCGGCCACGTCCAGCGCGATGACGCCCAGCTCGAAGCGGTGCTGCTTCAGCTCGCCGCTCTGGTTGAAGGCGTGGTTGGACACGTAGCGGCCGCCGCCGCCCGCGGAACCGCACTTGGTCTCCGGGCCCGGCGGCTCGAAAGGCGCGGCCCGCTCCGGTCCTTCGGGCTCCGCGCCGCCCGCCGCCGCCCGCGGCCGAGGAAGAGGAGGGCTGGCTCTGCCGGGTGGGGCCCAGCGCTTTGCCGCGCTCCTCCGGCGTCAGCACGCTGTTCTTGGCGCCCTCGGCCCCTTTGTCACCTGTCGCGCGTCCCTTGGCGCCGGGCGGCTGCGCCGGGTATTTCTGCGCGCCCGCCACCGCCACGTTGACCGAGGTGCTGTTGGTGCCCAGTCGTTGGTGGCCACGCAGGTGTAGGTGCCCTCCTCGCGCTTGCTCAGGCGCGGGATCACCAGGGTGCCGTTCTTAAACACCAGGAAGCGCTCGGGCTCCCGCGGCGCCGCCGTCCTCCTTGCCCGCGCCGTCCGCGCCCAGCTCCAGGCTCTGGCCGGAGCCCGTGCGGATCTTCCAGGTGACCTCGGGCGGCGGCGAGCCGGTCACGGCGCAGTGCAGGCTGAGCACCAGCCCGTCCGGCAGCTCGGCCGCGTCCGCGTTGGGCGAGTAGCTGAGGCTGACGGTGGGCGCGGCGCACGCCAGCTCCGGGATCTTGGCCACCGGCACCCCCCGCAGGCGCTCGGGCAACGCGCAGGCGATGGAGTCCTTCTCGGGGATGGAGATGAGCGTGCTCTCCATCCAGCCCTTGAGCCAGCGCAGCGCGCAGGAGCACTCGAACGGGTTGTTGTAGATCTGCAGGTGCGACAGCGAGCCCAGCGAGTCGAAGATGCCCTCGGCCAGCGTGGCGAAGCGGTTGTCATTGATGCGCAGCGAGCGCAGGTCGCGCAGGGCGCGGAAGGCGTCGCGGGGCACCGAGACCATGCGGTTGTGGTTCATCTTGAGCAGCTGCAGCGCGCTCAGGTTGCGCAGGTCCTGCCAGGGGAACTCGGCGATCCGGTTGTGGCTCACGTCCAGGTTCTTGAGCTGCGCCAACACGGCCAGCGCGCCCGGCTCGATGGTGGCGATCTCGTTGTGCGCCAGCCACAGCGAGCTCACCTGGCCCACCTCGGCGAAGGCGCCGCGCGGCAGCGAGCCGATCTTGTTGGCCGACAGGCTCAGCGTGGTCACGTTGGCGGGCAGCCCCGCGGGCACGGCCCGCAGCTCCTTGTAGGCGCAGTCGGCGAACTGGTGCGCGTACTTGTCCACGCAAGCGCAGGGCTCCGGGCACGCCCGGCCCGGGGCCAGCAGGGCGGCCAGCAGCAGGGCGGCCAGCGGGGCCATGGCCCCCTGCCCGGGGACAGCGCGGTCAGCGCCGCCGCCGCCGCCCGGCCCCGCCCGGTCCGGGGAGGAGGCGGTGGCGGGGCCCGCCCCATTGTCTGTGCCCGCTTCTCCTCCCCCCCGCCCCCGCCTGCCGCCCCCTCTCCCCACCCTTCTCACTTTTCTCCGCTCGCTCTGTTTTCCTTCTTCCCCCCTCCCCCACCACTCCCACGCAATTAAAAAAAAAAAAAAAGATTAATTAATTAATTAACGAAACCTCATTTTCTTTCTCCTCCGCTTTAACTCCTCCTCCCCCAATTATTTCTTTGCCTTGCCTGCGCTCTCTCCTCTCTCCCTTCCCTCCGGCTTTCCCGCGCCCGCTTCCCTCCCTCTCCTCCCCGTCCCTCCCTACTCCATCCCTTCCCTCTTTCCCCCTCTCCCGGCTCGCTGTCCCCTTGTCCCCGCGTGTCACCGCCACTCACCCTCTCCGAGGTGCCTCTAAGCCCCCCGCATCCTTCTGCAACCGCCAGGGCGGGCGGCGGTGCCCGCGGAGGGCGGCGGAGTGACCGCAGGGTGACCGCGGGGTGAGCGGGTGGACACGGGGGGACCCCGCCCGCTGCCCCGCGGCCGAGCTGCGAGCGGCGGCGGGGGCCGTGCGGCTCTGGGCCCGAGGCAGAGCGGGAGGCTGCGATTTGCATTCCTGCCAGCCTCCCCTCCGCACGGGCCCCCCTCCCCTCCTCCCTCCTTCCTCCCTCCCTCCTCTCTCCCCACCACCCACCGCCACCCGCCGCTCGCCCGCCCGCGGCTGCTCCCGCTGCCTTCCTCCGCCGCACCCGAAAAACGTAAAAATAACCCCAAAAGAAGCCGCCCCGTTGCGCGGAGCCGATATCCGAGCGCCCCGCCGCCGTCACCGCCGCTTTTTGCCCCGGTTTTCCGCGTCGGGGCGGCTGCGGGACGGCGCCCCGCCGTTCCCGGGTACCCATTTGGGGTGGGGTTGGGGAGAAGAACATCGGGGAGATCCCCGTTTTGGGGTCGGGAAGAAAACCATCAGGGAGATCCCCATTTTAGGGTCGCGGAGAAGGCGTTCGGAGCCGCCCCGCGCTGCTGTTCCCGATCCGTGCGGGAGCCGCGCTCATCGAACGGGAAAAGCTTCGGGACGAGCAGGAAGGGCGGGGATGGGAGCGGGGGCACGGGCGTGGGTCCCGCATCTCCCCCGCCCCAGGAATTCCCACAAAAAGCGGGATAAAGGGGTCGTCGCCCCGCTCCCGGCCCCAAAGCCGCGATGCTGCCCCTCGCCCGCAGCGGGAGCCATCGATTCCGGCTGTGGGATCGATTCCCGGCTCTCGCCATCCCCGCGCTCTCCCCGCTCCCGATCCCGCCGTCCCCGCCCCACCGGGAGCGGGGGGGCTCTGCGGGGGTTGGGGGGGGTCAGTCAGCTCCATCCGGGGCTGGCGACTCGGCTGGGTCGCGATAGCCACTGGCCACGCCTCGGGCTGTGGCTGCCGTTTCATTCCCCACTCCCCAGTCACATTCCCCAGTTCCATTCCCGTCCTGTTCCCCATTCCCAGTCCCGATCCCATTCTGATGGATGGGTGGACACGGATGGACAGGGATGGATGGATGGATGGACAGGGATGGATGGACAGGGATGGATGTATGGATGTATGGATGGATGGATGGATGGATGGACAAGGATGGATGGAAGGATGGATGGACAGACAGATGGATGATGGATGAGCTGACAGGGCAAGATGCAGGCTGAGATTTGTGTCCTGTGTCTCCCCATCCACACCCCCAGAACGCCGCTGCAGCGATGGGGATGAGTTTGGGGTCACATTTGGGGCAGGATTTGTGTCCCCAGGCCACCCCAAACCCTTCGGCTGCCCCAGCCACGGCTCGTGCGGGCTCCATTCCCCCGTCCGGCCATGCCAGCCGCTGCCGGCCGCTCTAATGCGATTTGCCGGCCCTCATTTCCCTGTCCGGCCCTGCCTGCCCCGCTCCCGCCAGCGCAGCTTTTATGGACTCCGTTAATGCGGTTATGGCGGGAAGCGGGAGCTAATGGAGTAACGGAATAACGGAATAATGGAATAACAGAATAACTGAATAATGGAATAACTGAATAATGGAATAAACCTGTGTGCTTTGGCCAGGGGCTGTCACCCTGTCCTGGCTGCTGGGCCATGGCTGCCCTGGCACTGGGAATCACGGCACGGCATCCCACTATCGCAATATGCCAATATCACAGTATCTCGGTATCCCAATATCCCAATATCACGATATCCTGGTATCCAATATCACAGTATCTGATATCACGATATCCCGATATCCCGGTATCACAGCATCCCAATATCCCTCTATCATGATATGCCGATATCCCAGTATCCCAATATGCTGGTATCCCAATATTCCTATATCGTGACATCCCAGCACCCAATATCATGGTATTTGATATCCTAGTATCCCGATATCCCGGCATCCCAGAATCCCAGTATGCAATATTACAATGTCCCAGTATCCTAGTATCTGATATCACAGTGTCCCGATATTGTGGCATCCCAGAATCCTGGTATCCCGATATCTTTGTATCCTGGTATCTGATATCCCAGCATCCTGATATCCCTCTATCGTGATATGCTGATATCCTGACATCCCAATATCATGATATCACGGTATCCCGATATCCTGGTATCACAGCATCCTGATATCCTGGCATCCCAATATCTTGCTATCCCGGTATCCGATATCCAAGTATCCTGATATCCAGGTATCTTGATATCAAGATATCCCAGCATCCCGATATCCTAGTATCCCAATATTCAGGTATCCCGGCATCCTGATATCCAAGAATCCTGGTATCCCGATATCCTGGTCTCCCAGTATCCAATATCATGTTATCCCAATATTCCGGTATCCCAGTATCTGATATAACCGTACCTGATATCCTGGTATCCTGATATCCCAGAATCCCAATGTCCTGGCATACTGGCATCTTGATATGGTATCCTGGCATCCTGATATCCAGAAAGCCCAGTAGCCCAGCACACCAGTATCCAATATCCCAGTATCCCGATATCACAGTATACCAGTATCCCAGTATCCTGGCACCCCGATATGCCAGAATCCAATATCCCAGTATCCCGATTTCCCAGTATCCCAATATCCCAATATCCCGGCATCCCAATATCCTAACACCCCGGTAACCTGATATCCCAATATCCAAGTATCCCAGTATCCTGATATCCTGGCATCCTGAAATCCTGATATCCCAGCATCCCAATATCCCAATATCTCAGCATCCCGGCATCCTGATTTTCAGGTACCCCAGTATGCTGGCATCTCAGTATCCTGCTATCCCAGTATCTTCATATCTTATATCCAGATATCCCAGTATCTCAATATCCCGATATCCCGGTGGATCCTCTCCACTGGCTGAGCAATCAGCCCCTCCTGCCCTCTCCACATGAACCCCGGGCAGCCCCCTGAGGAGAAAAAAAGGGGGGAAAAAAAAAAAAAAAAAAAAAAAAAAAGGAAAAAAAAAAAAAAAAAGAAGGATTTTTTTTTTTTTTTTTTTTAAAATTTTTAAATTTTAAATTAAAATTAATTGAACCGGGCAGGCCCCGGTGGCGGGATTTGATGGAATTAAATTGAATTAATTCACAAGTGTGGGATTAATGAATTAATTAATGGATTATTGATGGAGGTGACCCCGATGCGGGATTGATGAATTAATGAATTATTCACAGGTGTGGGATTGATGAATTATTGACAGGGTGGCCCTGGTGCGGGATTAATGAATTAATGAATTAATGAATTGTTGACGGAGGTCACCCCGGAACAGGATTAATGAATTAATGAATTAATGATGGGGGCAGCCCTGGTGCGGGATTAATGAATTAATTAATGAGTTATTCAGGGAGTAGCCCTGGTGCGGGATTGATGAATTAATAAATGAATGAATTATTGACAGGTGCGGGATTGATGAATTAATGAATTATTCACAGGTGTGGGATTAATCCCGCCGTTTCCAGCTGGCGGCCGCTCCAAATTATCCCCGGCGCTCATGCGGGAAAACGCCGCTGAATTCATTTGGATAATCGTTGTTTTCATCTCTGACCTGCCACTTTTTTTTTCTTTCTTGTTTTTTCCTTTTTTTTCTTCTTTTTTGTTTTCCTCAACCTTTCCCGTTTCCCCCCTCCGGGCCCTGGTTTCCCGTTAATTTATGGGAGAGGAGACGAAAAGCTGGAAAAGCAAAATCTGGGATAATTCATCGGGGCAGACGGAGCCGCGGAGATGGAAATGAGGGAGAGGTCCCCTGCCAGGAGCTCAGGATTTGCCAAGGAAATTTGGGATTTGCCAAGAAAAGTCGGGATTTCCCAAGGATTTTCCAAAAAAAAAAATCAGGATTTTCCAAGGAAGGTTGGGATTGTCCAAGAAAACATGGGATTTTCCAAGGATTTTTAAAAAAAGATTCAGGATTTCCAAAGGAAAGTTGGGATTTCCCAAGGAAAGTTGAGATTTTCCAAGGATTTTCCAAAAAAAATTCAGGATTTTCCAAGGAAGGTTGGGATTGTCCAAGGAATTTCAGGATTTTCCAAGAAAACCTGGGATTTTCCAAGGATTTTAAAAAAAAAAATTCAGGATTTTCCAAGGAAGGTTGGGAATTGCCAAGGAAAGTTGGGATTTTCCAAGGAAAGTCAGGATTTTCTAAGGGAAATCCCTGGATCTGAGGATCCCATAATCCCTGCCCATTCCTCATCTGAGGGTGGGGTTTGGATCCGCTCTTCGAGCCAGGAATTCCTGGGATTTGGGGTTTGGATCGGCTCCTTCAGCCGGGAATTCCCAGAGTTTGGGGTTTAGGGTTTGAATCGGCTCCCATGGCACCGGGAATTTCTGGATTTGGGGTTTGGATCTGCTCCAATGACACCGGGAATTCCCGGGATTTGGGGTTTGGGGTTTAGATCCGCTCCCATAGTGCCAGGAATTCCCAGAGTTTGGGGTTTGGATCTGCTCCAATGACACTGGGAATTTCTGGGATTTGGGATTTGGATCTGCTTCTGCTGCACCGGAAATTCCCGGGGTTTAGGGTTTGGATCGGCTCCTGGAGCTGGGAATTCCCGGGATTTGGAGTTTGGGTTTGGATCGGCTCCTCCAGCTGGGAATTCCCAGGTTTGGGGTTTGGATCCGCTCCTGGAGCTGGGAATTCCCGGGATTTGGGGTTTGGGGATTGGGGTTTGGATCTGTTCCTGCTGCACCGGGAATTCCCGAGGTTTGGATCTGCTCCTGGAGCCGGGAATTCCCGGGATTTGGGGTTTGGATCCACTCGGCGCCTCATTTTCCGTGGATGAGGGGCTCCCCCAAAATCACGCTCCCCTCAATTCCAGGCGTCAAAACTCGGAAAATCCTCTGGGATTTGGGGTTTGGAGCAGCTTTGGGAGAATCCCGGAGCTCGGCCTCACCCCGGGAATGATGTTTTGATCTGCACCCCAAAAAAGGCACCGAAATTCCCCGATTTTCCCCTTTTCCAGTTTTTTTTTCCCCCCGCCGCGCTCTCCCTGCGGAGAACAAAAGCCTTTGATCGTCTCCAGGAGACAAAGAAATCAAAGACTTCAGCAAAACGTCGCTGTTTGAGCGAATTAACGTCTGGCCTTGAAAAATTCCGCTTTTCAGGTTTTTTTTTTTTATTCCTGAAAAAAAAAAAAAAAAAAAAAAAGACCCTGCGGGCAGGATTCGCCCCTCCCCTCATCTTTCTTTTTAATCCCGCTTTTTTTAGGGGGGATTTTCACCCCAAATTCGGCGATTTGGCCCCAAAAAAGCAGAGTTTTGAGGGAGGATTCATCCCGGGAATGCCGAGCCGGGAAAAAAAAAGCGTCTTAATTCCCGAGGGATTCGTTTCCTACGCCCCATTTAATCACCAGCCGCTCTTTATGGCACCGGGGACCTCCGGGGGTGGCCTCGAGGAGGATTTGTCACCGCTTTGTCACCCGAGATGGGGGTCTGGGGACATTCCTGGAAAAATGGGAAATCTGGCCATGAGGAGGTTTTTTTTTTTTGGTTTTTTTTTTTCAGAGGAGATTAAAAAAAAAACTCAACAGGCTGCGTTTAAACAGCTTTAATTTATGGATTGCTGCGCTTAAAGCCCCGAGCGGAGCCCGGCCTGGCGTCGATTGTCGCTGATTGTCACCGCGCCAGCCTGGAGCTGTCACCGCGCCAGCCGGGCCATCAAACCCCGCCGGGGCTGGCCAAAAAAAAAAAAAAAAAAAACCAAAAAAACCCCAAAAAAAAACGGGGAACTGAGGTGTGGTTTTGGTCTGGTTTGAGGGCCAAAATTGGGGTTTTATCCCCAAATCGCGGGGTGAAAGGTTTGGTTTGGAGAATTCCAGAAATTGGGGTTTTATCCCCAAATCAAGGGGGTGAAAGGCTTGGTTTGGGGGATCTCAGAGTCGGGGTATTATTCCCAAATAAAGGGGGTGAAATTTTGGCTTTGGGATCCAGAATTGGGATTTTGTTCCCCAAATCAAGGGGTGAAAGGTTTGGTTTGGGGGATCTCAGAATCGGGGTTTTATCCCCAAATCTCGGGGTGAAAGATCTGGGGGATCTCAGAATCGGGTTTTATTCCCAAATCACGATGGAGGTGCTGGTGAAATGTTGGTTTGGGGGATCTCAGAATTGGGATTTTGTTCCCCAAATCTCAGGCTGAAATTTTGGCTTTGAGGAATCCCAGAATTGGGGTTTCACCCCCAAATCACGATGGAGGCGCTGGGGAAATGTTTGGTTTTGGGAATCCCGCAATCCCGGAGTGGTTGGGGACGGGAGTGACCTCAAAGCCCACCCAGTGCCACCCCTCAGGGACACCTCCCGCTGTCCCAGGTGGCTCCAGGTGACACTTCCAGGGATTTAGGAGCAGCCGCAGCTCCTCCGGGAGCTCATCCCAGCCCCTCCCCACCCCACAGGGCACATTTCCTCTCTAAAATCCCCTTTTTTCCCCCAACAAATCCCTTCCCGGCGCGCCGGCACAGCCTCCTCTGATCCTTTGATTGACAGCTGCCAATCATCCGCCCCCATTGTCCCGGGATTGCGATCCCGGCCGGAATGTCTTTGTTAAGGGCCCGGCCCGGCCGCCCCGCGGCTCCCGGGGGAGCGCTCAGGGCAGCGCTAATTCAATTAAGAGCGCGCTCGCCCGGGCGAGTCCCCGCGGGCCCGCTGGCCCGGCCGCGCTCCGGCCGCAGCTCGGCGGGCCCCGGTAATTGCGGCCGCAGCCCGACTGTTGCATTTTGCATGATTGGAGCGGCCCCGGGGGACGGCACCGGGCGCAGGGGCGGGGGCGGCTCCGCTGATGGCGTTAATGAGGCGGGGGAGGCCGCGGGCACGGAGCGGCTCCCGAGCGGCTCCCGGGGACAAGACCGGGCGGCTCCCGGAGGGGCTCCGGGGGAACCGGACTGGGCGGAGGGGAGAGGCGGCTCCGCTGATGGCGTTAATGAGGCAGCGGAGGCCCCGGGCACGGAGCGGCTCCCGGAGAGGCTCCGGGGGAACAGGACCAGGCGGCTCCCGGAGGGGCTCCAGGGGAACGGGACCGGGCGGTTCCCGGAGGGGCTCCAGGGGAACGGGACCTGGCGGTTCCCGGAGGAACTCCGAGGAAAGGGACCGGGCGGTTCCCGGAGGAACTCCGGGGAAAGGGACCGGGCGGTTCCCGGAGCGGCTCCCGGAGATCGGGACCAGGCGGCGGGGAGGGGTCGGCTCCGCTGATGGCGTTAATGAGGCGGCGGCGGCCGCGGGCACGGAGCGGCTCCCGAGCATTTCCCCGCCGCTTCTAACGAGGTGGAACCGCGCCCGGGCACGCTCCCAGCCCTGCCGGGGCCACTTGG
>VKON01002255.1:0-11694 GCA_009741485.1 Malurus cyaneus samueli
GAGTGGGTGCCGGGCGCTACGGCGGGCCCGTGCTGGTGATCCCTGCGCCGGCCTATGTCCCAGCAAGCAGCGGGACCTCAGGTGAGAACCGGGCGGACGCTGCTGCCGACGGCGCACCCCGCCAGCCGCCACCGGGACCACCCGCCGCCCCCGCACGCCGCTGCGGCCCCCTGCGTGTCCGCTCGGCTATCGTGCGGCCGCCGGTGCTCGGCTCCAGCAACGCCACGGTAAGGGGGACAAAGGGACAAGGGGACAAGGGGAAAGGAACAGGGGTGTGGCCTGGTGTGGGTGGGGCTCTGTGGGTGGAGCTGGGATGGGTGGGGTGTTTGGAAGGCCGACAGTGGGTGTGGCTCTGTCGGGCGTGTCCCCTGTGGCTGACGGGGCTGTCCCCCAGGGGGGCCGGCTGGACGAGGTGCTGCAGGAGGTGGCGGCGCTGCGGGCGCTGGTGGCGGAGCAGGGCCAGCGCATCTCCCGCCTGGAGGAGCAGCTCAGCCGCCTGGAGAACGGCCACGTGTAGGGACCACCTCCCTTCCCTAGGGACCACGCCTGCGCCCCAGGGACCCCCCTGAACCATCCCGCCCCTCTGGGGTCCTTCTCCCGTTGTGGGGCTGGCCACCCCTCTGGCAGCTCCCCGCTTCCCCCATTGCCTTACTGGGTGCTGCCCCCCCCAAATCATGGACCATTTCCCCCCCCAGCCTCCATTCCTCGGGCTGGGGGTTGCTCCTGGGATCAAAGATTACCCCCTGCACGCCCCCAATCCCTGTGTGGGGTCTCCCCGCTTTCCCGTGGGGCAGGACATGATCTGCCTCCTTCAACTGTGAGATATTGTCCCCCCTATATTTTGGGGGCTGCTAACCCGCTCCTCCTCTCTATGTTCCCCTCTCCATTCCAGTGCAGGGTCAAAACTATATTTTCACTCCAAATAAAGGATTTATAAGAAAAGCCATGGTTGTCGGGGCCACCTGGGGGGGTGACAGAGCGGGGACAGGAAGGCGCGGCGGTCACGGGTGGGAGCTCCAGCACCTCGGCAGAAGTGGGGGGCACGGGGCGAATTTCGGGTGAGCAGGGGTTGGGGGGTGCAGCGCTGGCTGCAGGCATCCGCTCTGCGGGCAGGAAGTTGGGGGGCTCCCCCCTCCGGAGCACGCCCGCAGATCGGGACCCGCTCTGGCGCACCCACTGATGGTGAGCACCCCAAACCGGGGGGGTGGGACTGGGGGGCTGCGAGCTGGGGCCTGGGGGGGAGTTGGGGGGGTCACATCAGGGTACCATGTGAGGTGGGGACATGGGGAGTAATGAATGCCGGGGTGCAGGTATGGGGGATAGGGAACCGCACGTGGGGTTGGGGGAGTCAGATTTGGGGGGTTAGAGGAGATGGGGGCTTGGGGGGGGTCAGATATTGGGGTGGGGGGGAGGCTTGGGGCCCTCCACAAGTGAAGCTTTGAGTGCTGGGGTCTGGGGGGGCCCTGGGTTTGGCAAGAGGCTGCTTGGGGCTGCATGAAGGGGTGAGGGGTGCCGGGGGTCTTTTATGGGGTCTGCGCAGCCATGCGGGGCCGCAGCACCCAGTTCTCCCCAGCACCTGCAGGTGCTGCTGCACCCGCCACCCACGGCTTCCCGTCCCGGCTGTCACCTCGCCCTTGTCCCTGTGCCATCCTTGCCCCTGTCCGCGCCTTCGCCCGGCCCTTCCCTGCATTCCAGCTGCGGGCAGCCACGTGCCCTGCGTGCACTGACCCTGGGGCCTTCCCGCATGGGTGGCCCCGTGGGTGGCACCATGGCCGCTGGCCTGGCGGGGCCGGTGGCAGCCGGGGACCCCGCGGGGCTCGCAGTGCCGGGCGTGGCGCCCTGCTGGGGCTGCTGCTGTGCCCTTGGTTGCTCGCTGGTCGGTGGCGTGGTGGGGGCAACGTGTGCCTGGTGCGCGTCCTCCCGGCCTGGCCCACCACCTGTGCCGCCTCTCGGCCGGCCCTACCCCCGGCCCCTGCCGCCGGGCGCTGGAGCTGCTGCAGGGACGGTGGCACCGGCTGCGCTCACCGGAGGAGCCCGCCATGGGCACCGGGGACGGTCACGGCGTGGTGGCCGTGAGGGACGAGGAGGAAGAGCTGATGCCATGGAGCCTGGAGCGGCGGCCGCAGCGGGATGAGGAGGAGGAGGAGGAAGAGGTTGAGAAGGAGGAGGATGAGGAGGATGAGGAGGATGAAGAGGAGGCTGAGGTGGTGCGGAGGGCGGGGAGAGCCCCCTTAGTGAGGGGCAGGTGGCGGGGGGCAGCGCAGAGGCCCTGCTCAGTGACCTGCATGCCTTCTCGGGGACTGCGGCATGGGAGGATGCGCGGCCACACGTCACCACCTTGTGACACCATCGTCCTGACGTCACCACCCCATGGTGTCACCACCTTGTGATGTCACCTCCCCGAGATGTCACCTCACTGTAATGTCACCACCCCACCAGCAAAGGGACCCTTCTCCACCTGCCCCGGCACTGCCCAATAAAAGAGCAGCTCTGCCTGGATCAAGGGGCGTGGCTTGTGGAAAGTGGGCGGGGCCAATGGAAATTGGGAGGGGGCTGATAAAGGGGCGGGGCATCACAGCCCAGACCCTCCCCTGGTGGGGCACCCTCCCCGTGACCCCCATCCCCAGCACAGGGACCACCGCAGCCTCAGCAAGTCCTTTAATTGGCACACATCCAGCAGTGGGGCCACGCCCCTGGGGGCCACACCCCCAAAGGGCGTTCCCCCGTGGAGCCACACCCCAAAAGGCCACGCCCCAAAGGCCACGCCTACAGGGAGGCACATCCCTGGAGGGCCACACCCGCGGGGGTCCCCCCATGCCCCCAAACCCTGCGGGCAGGGGGCTGTGCTGGAGGGGGATGAGCCCCCCAGAGCACAAGCAGCACCGTGGGGTACCCCACCCCATGGGAGCACCAGGGCCCCCCAAACACCCCGCATCCTCCCCCGCACCCCACCTGGGCACCCGGCGCCCGGCCCCCCTTCTGCTTCTTGGCCCCCCCGGAGGGTTTGATGGGCAGGGGGGCGTGCACTCGGCGGGGGGGGCTGAGGGGCCCCAGCTCCATGGGGTCGCTTGGGGCCACCGGCTTGAACGCCTCAAAGGGGGAGAACTTCACAGGGCTGGGGAGACATGTGAGGCAATGAGTGGGGCATCCATAGAGAGCAAGTTAGGGGGTGCAGCCAGTGCTCACAGAGCCCTTTCCCCACCCTGGGGGCACCAACCCTCCCATAGTCCATGAACCCCATCCCTTCTCCATCCTGAATGTCTAACCCTAGGAACCCAACCCTCACCCACTGCCCCCCCCCAGTTCTCTGCACCCCAGGATGGGGCAGATTGAGCCCCCCTACCCTCTCTGCACACCCCATTGCACCCCAGCACCGTCCTCTGTCCCCTCCCCGGTGCCACCCTGACATCCCACCCCAAACCCGCCCACCCAAAGGCACCCGGCCCCTGCCCAATACCTGACGGGGGTGCGGGGGCTGCTGTTGAGGCGGCGGGGGGAGCGCACCTTGGGCTGGAAGGAGAACCCCTCCTTGATGCTTTCCAGCACCGAGGGGGCCACGTAGGTGAATCCCTGTGGGTTTGGGGGTGTCAGTGGGTAGGTGTGGAGGCACCAGGGGTTCCCCCACAGCTGTGCCCCCCTACCAGGAAGGCTTGGTTGGCGCTCTCGCTGATGGCAGCATCGTCGGGGCTGTCCACGGGGGTCTGGCGCGTGAAGCGGGTGTCGAACTGGCTCACGTCCTCCTCCGACTGCTGCGGGGGACACAGCATCTGCTCCCACAGGGCCCCTCAAAACATTCCCAGCCTCCCCATGCACCCCCCCATACCAGGCAGGGTTTGAAGGGGGGGTCCAGCCTGCGTGCCAGCAGGTCTTCCCAGTTGATGTGGCGGAAGAAGGGCTGTTTCTGTGGGATTTGGGGGTGTCAGGCAGGATTGGGAGGGTGCCCCCGGCATCGCCCGCCCAACCCTGTACCTGCACATCAGCCGCATCACCGGGGCCACCCCCGACCCGCTGGCTGGGGTTACGCTTGAGGAACTGCAAGAGAAAGACAGATAGAGATGGGAATGGGGACTGTACCTACACAAATAAGGATGGGGGACGTGAGAAAAATTTGGGGGAGGCACCTTCTTGAGAAGGTCGCGGGCATCGGGTGTCAGGTAGGGCGGCAGCACCAGCTTCCCCTTGAGGATCTTGTCGATGGTCTTCTTGCGGTTCTCGGCGGTGAACGGCGGCTGCGGGGGGCACCAGGGGGGCCATGAAGAGCCAGGCGGGCCAGGAGAGCTCGGGGTCACCCCCAGCCACCCTGGGATCCCCCCCAGTCCCCGGGGAGAAAGGAGCAGCAGCGGGACTTGCCGATCCGGTGAGCATGTCGTACATCAGGGCGCCCAGGCTCCACCAGTCCACCGCCCGGTTGTGCCCGCTCCGCACCAGGATCTCGGGGGCCCTGGGGGGTGCAGGGAGGGGCCCTGAGTGGATGCAAGGCCAGGGAAGACCCCCCCAAATTCCCCCCAGTGCTGCATCCACCTCACATGTACTCGATGGTGCCGCAGAAGGTGTGGGTGACGGCTCCGTCGTGGATGGACTCCTTGCACAGCCCAAAGTCCGTCAACTTGATGTGACCTGAAGGACATGGCGGGGTCAGCATAGCCCCCAGAGACCCCCCAAGCTCCCCAGAAAAACCCACCTTGGCTGTTGAGCATGATATTCTCCGGCTTAAGATCACGGTAGATGATCCCGTGGGAGTGCAGGTGGCCCAGTGCCAGCGTGATTTCGCTCAGGTAGAAACTGCAGCGGGATCAGGGGGCTGTGAGTGGTATTGGGGTGCCCACCCCCCACTCCACACCCGCCACCACCACACCCCTACCAGGCAGTGTCCTCCAGGAAGATTCCTTCGCTCGCGAGCTGCGATGTAAGAGCTTCCCACTGCAACAGAGAACACAAAAGGGACCCTCTGAGCCATCCTTTTAATCACCCCTGGGAACATCTAAACCATCCTGGGACACCCTTAAGCCATCCCTGCACCCCTGAGCCATTCCCAGACACCCTCCTGGGTCACTGTAGCCATCCCAGGACACCCTGAGCCATTCCTGGAACCCCTTGAGCCATCCCTGGGACAACTTTTAGCCATCCCTGGCACCCCCTGGATGACCCCTGGGACTCCCCAGCCATCCCGCACCGCTGAGGCACTCCAGGATGAGGTAGAGCTTGCCGCCCGTCTGGAAGGCATAGATGAGGTCAACGATGAACGGGTGCTTGACGGCCTCCAGGATGTTCCTCTCCGCCCGGGTGTGCGCCGTGTCCTTGGCGTTGCAGGCGATCTTGGCCTGGGGGGGAGGTGGTAGTGGGAGGGTCCCCGGGGGCTGGGGGGGGCCGGGCGGCCCTACCTTCTTCAGGACCTTCATGGCGAAGATCTTCCCCGTGTTGGTGCCCTGCACTTTGCGCACCTGGAACACCTGGAAGGGCAGCGAGGGAAGGTTGGGGATGCCCTTGGGGAGCACCGGACCCTTCTCAGAGCCCCCCCAGCCGCGCCGTGCCCCCACCTTGCCGTAGCCACCCTTGCCCAGGACTCGGAGCAGCTCGAAGCAGTGGGGACCGATGTGCTCGGGACCGTTGTTGACGCTGCTCTCGGAAATCTCAATCTCTTCATAGTGTCCCACCGGCCTGGTGGGAGAGAGCGTGAGCGGGGACAGCCCTCCAGCCTGTCCCCTGCCTGCTCCCCAGCCTGTCCCCTGCCTGCACACCCGCCCACAGGCCGCCCTCACTTACTCCAGGCCGTTCCCCCGCGGCTCCAGCTCCATCTCCTGCGGGAGGGAACTCGCGGTCAGAAGCGGGCAGGGGGAGAGCAGAGGGCAGGGGACACATGGCAGGAAGGGTAGACACGGTAGGAAGGGGAGACACGACAAGCAGGGGACACACGGCAGGCAAGGGACAGTTGGCAAGGAAGGGACACCCACGGCAGGCAGGACACGGGCACAGGCACTGCCAGGACACGGGCAGGACGCGGCAGCGCGGGGCGAGGCAACGCCGAGCCGGCCAGCCGGATGTTTTGGGGCCGAGGCCGGGCCCTGCCAGCGGGAGCCGCCCGCTGCGCGCCCGGGATCGCGACCGCCCCGGTGCCCCGGTGCCCGTCCCCCGCCGCCAGCCCGGCTCCAGCCCCGTCCCGCCACCGGCGGAACCCCTGTCACTGCCCCTGTCGCTGTCCCCCCTGTCACTGCCGCTGCCCGTCGTCCCCGGCACCGAGCGGCCCCGTGCACCCCCGACACCCCCGGTCCCGCTGTCACCCACGAGCCCGGTGCCGCTCGCACGCCTCGCCGCCCGCCCGCTCCGGGAGCCCCCCGTCCCCCGCGGCGCCCCGCCCCCGGCCGCCGCCGCTACGCTCGCAGCCCCGGTGTTCTCCCGCGCCCCGCTGTCGCTCACGGCGCCATCGCTCGTCCCCGTCGCTGCCTCCTCGGTCTCCAGGTTCGATGTCGAACACCCCCCGCCATGACGGCGCCGTGACCGGAACCCGGACCCGCACCCGTTGGCAACGCCCCCGCCCCGTGGGGCCACGCCCCGCCACGCCCCGTGCCCGCCTTATGGCGCGGGCAACCCGCCCTGCGCCACGCCCCGCCACGCCCCAAACCGGCACGCCCCCGGCGAAGTGCGTCACCGGGGTGTCCCCAGCTCGGGGACACGGGACCGGGGTTCCCGGGGGTGGCGCAGGGAACACGACAGAGGCAGCGCGGCCGCTCACAGCCTTTACTGGGGTCCCGAGCCCCGCCCCGCCCCCTTTGCGCCAAGCTGACGTCAGGACGCTCGTCGCCGTCCAGAGAGGGGGGGGAGGAGAGGGGGACTCCACGCTGACCCCATGCGGAGGATCCAATCGGAGGTCCCCGCGGGGTTGTGAGGGCACGAGTGGGGCTGCGGGGCAGTGGTGTTATTGTAGGGTCATTGTGGGGTCACCGGGGTTATTGGGGGGTCACTGCTGTTATTGTGGGGCTGTGGGGGTTGTGGGGACCCTCGTGTTATTGTAAGGTCTCTGGTGTTATTGTAGGGTCTCTGGTGTTATTGTAGGGTCTCAGGCACTACAGCGGCTCTGTGTTATTGAAGGGTCTCTGGTGTTATTGTAGGGTCTCAGGCACTACAGCGGCTCTGTGTTATTGAAGGGTCTCTGGTGTTATTGTAGGGTCTCAGGCACTACAGCGGCTCGTGTTATTGAAGGTCTCTGCTTGTTATATGTAGGAGTAGCTCAGGCACTACAGCGGCTCTGTGTTATTGAAGGGCCTCTGGTGTTATTGTAGGGTCGCTGGTGTTGTTGTAGGAATGAGGGGCACTACAGGGGCTGGGCTATTGTAAGGTTTCAGGCACTACAGTGGCTGTGTGCTATTGTAGAATTTCAGGCACTACAGGGGCTCTGTGTTATTGTAGGTTCTCTGGTGTTGTAGGATCAGGGCACTACTACTTTTGATAGGTCTCGGGGTAGTTGTTATAGGATCTCGGATATTACACTGGCTGGGCGTTAGTGTAGAGTCACTGAGTGTTTATTTTAGGGCTCCCTCAGTGACAAGACTATATACACAAGGGTTCCCCTACACTAACTAAATCTTGCTTCCAGAGGATGTTCTGAGCTGCTCCAGGGAATCCCTGGGTACCCCTTTGTTATTGTGGGGTCTCCTTGTGCAGGTCTATTGTAGGATCTCCCCATGCCAGTTTGTTATTGTGGGATTTCCCATTTAATGTTATTGTGGGGTTCCCCCTTCAGGGGTGGGATCTCCCCCCTCAGTCTGTTACTGTGGGGTCTCCCCTTGCTGGTGTGCAGTTGTGGGATCTCCCCGTGTTTCTTTGTTATTATGGGGTCTCCAAATAATGGT
The DNA here is from genome assembly GCA_009741485.1 of Malurus cyaneus samueli. Taxonomy (NCBI): domain Eukaryota; kingdom Metazoa; phylum Chordata; class Aves; order Passeriformes; family Maluridae; genus Malurus; species Malurus cyaneus. Next base: position 7,848 of record VKON01002255.1, read on the forward strand.
TTGTTATTGTAGGGTCTCCCCATGCCAGCAGGTGCCAGCACACCTCAGGCTTCTCCTGCTGCTCTCGTGGGGTGGCCCAGGTGCCTCGGGGTGGGTCCTGGGTGTCCCTACCCTGGGGATGGGTAGTGGGACAAGGAAGCCAGGGTTCAGTGTCCCCCTGTGTGTCCCGGGCATGGGAGGGACAGTGGAGCCCCAGCTGCAGGGACAGGGGGCACTGGGGGCAGGGAGGGACGGGGAGAAAGGAGGGAATGTAGGAACACGGAATGGGGTGCTAGGGGAGGGGATGGGGTGCTGAGGTAATGGGGAGATGCCAGGGAATGGGGTGCCACGATAATGGGGAAATGCCAGGTGATGGCCGCCAGGGTGCGCAGGGTAGAGCAGTGCGGACTGTGGTGCCGAGGACATGGAGGGTGTCAGGGCAATGGGGAGATGCCAGGAGATGGGGGTTTAGGATGCCAGAGGATAGCGGCATCCAAGGAGGGGGGGGCGGGGGAATGCCAGGGGATGGGCGGACGGGTTATGGGGGATCCCAGCCGCGTGGGGTACAGGAGCCAGGGGATGGAGTGACAGGGTAATGAGGGATCCCAGCGGATGGGGTGACAGGATGCCAGGGGATGGGAGTGACCAGGGGTAATTGAGGCAGATTCCCAGCGGAGTGGGGATGACAGGATGCCGAGGGGATGGGCTGCCAGAAGAGTGAGGGGATACGATACCAGGGAAATTCTGCCAGGATGACGGGGAATGCCAGGCAATGGGATGGCAGGTGACGGGGATCCAGGGCGGTAGGAGGGTGCCAGGAGATGGTGTGCCAAGCCACGGGATGACGGGACAGCGGGCCGGGGTGCCGGGGAGACGCCGGGGAGGGGCGGCGGGGCGGCGGGAGGAGGTGCCGGGACACCCATTCCCCCGCTATCCCCGCTGCCTGCCCGGCGCTATTTGAAGTGGGACAAGAAATGCTCCACGGGATATCGCGGGGAGTCGCAGCCCAGGCCCTGGCAGAGCCCCAGCAGGACGCTCGCAGGCCTCGGGCCAGCGTGGCCCCGGCGCACGCCACGCTCAGCAGCGGCTCCTCGTACTCCCCGGCCCCCTCGGGCTCCTCGAAGGCCGGTTGAGGCGGTACACGACCCCCGGCCGTGCAAGGCTCCGCAGAGCCTCCATCCCCCGCCGCCCGCCAGGGTTCGCGTGCTCCGATCCCGCACTCACCCCGGCCAGGGATGACTCGTGCGGGGCGGCACGGGCGCGACGGCAGCACCGGCGGCACCGTCAGCGCCACCAGGCACGGCGGCCAGCAGCAGGTCGGGGCCGTAGACCTCTCGGATCCAGTCGCGCAGGTAGAAGCCCCCCATGCGGGGGTTGATCTCCAGCAGGCGCGGCCCCGCCGGCCCCAGCTTGAGCTCCACGTTGAAGACACCGTCCGGCGCAGGGCCCGCACCCCAGGCGCATTCCAGCGCCGCCCGCACCGCTCTGCGCTGCCGGTCGGCGTGCAGGCAGGAGGGCAGGCAGGCCGCCGTCTCCAGGAAGGCGGGGACACGCGTGGGGCCGTTGTCCGACACCCACGCGCCCAGCAGGCGCCCCTCGAACACCACCAGGTCCACGTCGTGCTCGGTGCCCGGCACGTACTCCATCAGCAGCATGGCGTTGCCCCAGCCCACCCGATGCCCGGGTGGTCGGCGACGTCGCGCAGGTCCCTCCAGAAGCCGCGCGGCTGTGAGCGTTCGGCACTGCCCGGTCGTTCTCCACCAGCCGCACGCCCACGCCGCCCGCGCCGAACTCCAGCTTGGCACGGCGGGGAAGGGCACGGCGCCCGCCAGGCCCGCTCCACGTCGCCCGTGGCTCGCAGGCGGCGGCAGGGCACGGCGAAGGCGCGGGCGAAGGGCGGCCGCGGCAGCGCATGCCTGCAGGTGCCGGTTGCGTGCGCGGCTCTTTCTTGCTTCGGCCATCCCGCACCGGCCCGGCGGGCGCCGAGGCCGCGGAGCCCCAGCCCCTGGCACACCAGGGCGGCCAGGACCACGCAGTCGTCCCAGTAGGAGAGGCAGGCGTCGCGGCCGCAGCCCCCCGGGAGCCGCAGCAGCTCAGCACCGCTCGCGTGCTCCTCGTCGCGCCGGTGCTCCCGGCTGTCGTAGGGCAGGAAGGTCTGCACCAGCCCCGCCGCGAAGTGCTCCGGGTCCGACTCCACCAGGTGGATCTGGCGCCACAGAGAGGCGTCAACGGGGTCAGCCGGTCCCGGCACCGCGGCTGTGCCATCCATCCCCCGCCAGCCCAGCTCCTCACCCTCAGCCCGTAGTCACGGGCCGCCTCCCACACGAAGCTCTTGCTGACGCCCCCGGCCCCGATGAGCAGGATGTCCTTGCCCTCCACCAGGTGACACTGCGCCCGGTGCAGCATGGCCTCGGCCAGCAGCCGTGGCAGGTCCCCGCGGGGCTCGCCCACGCCGCGCCCGATGGCCTCGGCCAGCACACAGGTCTCCAGGCAACGCTGGCTGTTGGTGGCCAGGGCCACCAGCTCCAGAGCGTCATCCACGCACGCCAGCAGGAAGTCCACGCCTGGGGATGGTGACAGTGACACCGCACTCAGCACTGCGGGGTGGCCCCGGGGACCGGCGCCGCCCCCTCGCCGTGCTCACCGAGGATGTCGGTGTGGGCGCGCAGGTGCACCGCGCCTGCTGCGCTCAGCTCGGCCTCGGCGGCCAGTGAGGCGTCCATGGCGGCCTCGAGTGGCCTCTCGCAGCCGCGTGGCCAGCGCCTGTCGTGGCTGGGGGCCACCACCCCACTGCTGCAGGCTGGAGTCCAGGCCCAGGGGCAGCGCCGCGCCGTGACGCACCGGGCTCTCCGCGCGTCCCACGGCGCAGGCCACCTGCGGGGACACCCACGTGGGTGTGGGGACACCGGCTGCCACCGGGGCATGGAGACATTGGCTGCCAGCCCGTAGCCCGGGGACGCAGCTGCCACCAGGGCACAGGGACGTGGGGTGACACCGACCCAAAGCATGGGACGTGGATGGCCACCAAGCTTAGGGACAGCCAAGGCCACCAGGGCACCGGGACGTGGACGGCCACCATGGGTTGGGACACAGAGCCATCAGGGTGTGGAGACCGCCGTACCTGGCAGAGCTGGGGCCGGTCCCCCCAGGACCTGCAGACGAGGGTGCAGATGCGCAGGGCCATGGGCAGCCGCGGGGCTGGGCTGCCTGGGGGGCCAGGGACAGGGCAGGCACACCGGTCCATACCACGGGAGACGGGGCGGCCCGCCGCCCCCCTCCCCTTCCTCAGGGGTTTTGGGAACCCCCCGTCGGCACCGCGGTGGACCCAGCCAATCCCAGCCCCAGGGAGTGTGGGGTGCAGCATGGCAATTGTCATCCCCAGCCCCACGGGAACTGTCAGGAGTCAAATGGGATCACCCCAACACCCTGCCCTGACCTAAGGGACTGTGGGGGATCCAGGATGGCTTTCCCCGCCACCACAGGGGACCTTGGGGGTACAGGACGACCTCCTCCACCCTCCGGGGGGTCTGTGGGCTTCCAAGGTGGCCAACTGCCCCCCAACCCTAACACAGGGGACTTCGGGGGTCCAGGGTGACCCTCATACCCTCCCCCAGGACCCCAGTAGTTTGGGCACCCCAATGACCCCCCACCCACTGCAGGGGACAGGACACGTGGCCGCACAGCATGCAGGGACCCACGGGACCCCGGGGGATTCTCCTCCCCCCCCCAGGGTGGTGGGCGCCCGAGGCGGGGGCTTACGTGGGGGGCCGGAAGGCGGGCGGTGGGCCACCATGGCCTCCAGCAGGACGCTGTCCTCCTCCGTCAGCCCCCGGAGCCGGGCACCCACCGCCTGCACCACCGGTCGGAC
>VKON01002260.1:0-12837 GCA_009741485.1 Malurus cyaneus samueli
AAAAGAGAGAGATTCTTTTCTTATTCCTATTATCCTATAGTGAACAAACAAGGCCCCCAAAAAAAGAAAAAAAAAACAAAGCAAAAAAAAAATAAAAAAAAAAACCAAACAAATTTAAAAAAAACCCTTTTCCCCCTTTTTAAAAAAAAACCAAAAAATAAAAAGGGGGGTTTTAAAAAAGCAAGTTTTTTTACAAAATTTTCCATAAATTCTTCCAAAACCCCAGCAAATTGGGTAAAGGGTTTTTAACTGAAGTTCCCTGGCAATAAAAACCCTTGGTCCATTTGGTCCAACGCAAGGGACAAGGGACAGGGGCAGTCTTTTTGTGCTGTCTCTTCAGACGATTGACGGCTTTCGAAGCAGCTTTTGGGGACTGGCCAGGTCCTCATAACTGACTTCTTCCAGCAAGTTGAAATCCACCTAAGCCTGTCGGGGTAGAAACGCACAAATATTCTCCGCCCTAAACGATACCTTCAGTTGGTCCCTGCTAGATACCAGTCTCTGGGTCTCGACTAGATCTCAAAACATACAGTGGTTTTTAACTTAAGAAGCAGTTTTCGAATCAGTGTGGAGTATATTCCTTACAATCTCTTCTATCCTAAAAAATACTTTTGTTATTTAAGTTAAATGTGTGCATCTCTCCATTCAGGAAAGCAGGTACATCTAATAAAGGAAAAGCTGAAAGAATTAGCAATGTACTACTATGAAGGCACACAGAACTGCATCCTAATTTACAACTTGCTGCAGATAGTTAAATCACAAGAGCTGTTGGAAAATAGGGGGTAAAATACAACTCACTTGAGGTCAGCCATTTAACACATTAATTAGTTGTGCAAGAGTATGAGAGGTTTAACTCCTTTACTTTCACACACAATACTCACAAGAGTATACATTTTATGTCAGAGTCATGTGCAACAACTCAAAGCCTTTTCAAAGAGACTTCAGAAGCAATTTAAGCAATTCAAGTATTGCTCCTACTGCAGATATAAGGAAAACTGCACTTTTCTCGTGCTTACAGTAGTAAAGGCAATTTCACTAATACTGGGATAAATGTTGGCATGAGGTCTCTCTTGCTTTCTCATCAGTATTCAGTATGGGCTTGAATACACAAGCTTACATCCTTAAGGGATGCTGCACTGTGTTAACTCTGTATGCATTGTGTTCCATAGACCCCTATATGTTGCCTCTCAATATTTCATCTCTCTGCCATTTCACACTGGTATAAACTCACACAGAAGCTTGTTTTTCTCCACGGCTAAGAAATCATTGCTGAGACTGAATACTGTAATTTCCTATTTCCCACTGTTTTTACTGTGTATGACTTGTGGTTTTAAATATTCTGAAAACACAGAGCACTTATCTATATTCTTATAACTCTTAAGGAGAAAGCTTATTTCATGTTAAATAAAGCAGACATTAATGCACTTGTTATTTAGAGCAGAAAGTACTCCCAGGAGAAGAAACCACATCTCCTTTCCCAATAGTGTAACACTGCAACCTGAGAAGATGACAATAACTATTAAAATCTAAACATAAAGATACAAATAATGAGCAAAAAAATATTGTTAATAATACTAAAGACAGAAAACCACTATTGTTAAAGAAGTTCACAATCAATGTCACGCCATCTAACTTCAATCTCTTCACAGGAGATGCCTCTGAGATTAGGAAAAGAATTAACACTAAAGCATATTTTCAATGCGACATGGGCATGGTTAGCAGACTTATCCATGTGACAGCTATTTTCAAAAAATTAAATTCTAAAACAGAAAGACATCATTCTCATTAGCATTCATACCAGGATGTGCATTGCTGGAAATTAGCTGTTTAGCTTACTGCAACAGTGAACACAATGTGCTGCTTATGCTCCATCCCATCAGAAGATGCTGTGTTTGTGTGCTTTTCAACATCTTAGTATAAATCTTGCTCATGAAATAAGGCACACTGAAAAAACAACATGGTCTTGCAAAGGTATGGTCATTTCTGAGTCCTCAGAACCTATAGGCTTTTGTTGGTCTTGACCTATAATATTTTTAAGGTTCTGAATTTATTTTAATTTTCTAAGATTAAGTTATATTATTAACCAGTTTACACTCCCTTTTTAAGTGAAAACTTTGATCCTGTATGAGTGGTTACCATCGTGAGATACACACTTCTAAAATAAAATTGATTTAAACCATAGTGTAACTGCCCGCCGCGGAAAAACACACGAGACAAGGCAGGCAGGCAGGTCCAGGTGCTTCTTTATTAGTCTTCCTCTTCCGAAGCTCTTTTCAGCTATAGTGGAATTCAGCTCTCTTTTCTTGTAGTGATTCAGCTCCGTCTCTCCCTACTGCTACTACTGCATGCTTTATATACACTTCTTATCTTTCTCGCACATAGAATCACACAATCAAACATGCCTCAGCCAGATCACATGGCTAGGCAGCCTCCAATGTTTATACAGCAGTTTTTGTCTTTATATTGGGTAGAGATACTTATATTTATCCAGTCCCATGGCTGGTATCGTCACCCAGCTCGAGTCTGCGCTTTTTACCCTCTGAAGCCCAGGCTGTGTCCGAGCCCAGCCCCACACACAGCGTAAGATATCGAGGGCCACGGCATCTCCCCCTTTCTTTTCAAACAATCTTATAAATATAGTACATAGTTAGGCACAGTTATCCATATAGTCTGTGGGGATACAATGTCACTGGGATTTTTCAATATATATGGCTATCATACATACAATCGTTATTTGCTCAGGTCGTTTGGATTTTTTGAAAAGTGAGAAAATATATAGAGCATTTATTCTCATTTTCTGGGGATTTGGCCAGTTTAAAACATAACATGCTTAGCATACTGTGTTTTCAGGACTCAACTCCCCCTTTCTTTTCAAAACAAGCAGTAAATGTTTAAGGTCCCAAAAGGTCCCTTAAAATCCCTGAAAAATCCCAAAAATTCTCAATGATCAATTTACAATTAATAATTAAAATAAAAATAATCAGAATAATCATTATCACCATTAATCAATATTACAATTACTCATTGCAATTGATATCATCACAATCATTAAATCGCCATTAATCAATATTACAATTACTCATTGCAATTGATATCATCATAATCATTATCGCCATTAATCAATATTACAATTACTCATTGCAATTGATATCATCACAATCATTACAAAAATCATAATTCATATCACAATCAATCACTTTATAATCATTATTCATTAATTATGATCAATTACTTTTATGATCATTATTACAACAATCTTCATCTCAATTAATTACTTTTATTATTACTCATTAATTACTCATTAATTAATTAATCATAATTACTTTTATAATAATTATTACAACAATCATTATTACACCATTAATCATAATACAATTAATTGCTTTTTATAATAATTATTAATCAATAACAATCGATCACCTTTATAATTCAATAATCAATATCATAATTAACCATCTTTATAATCATTATTATTTATTAATCAATATATCTGGCCAGTATAATTTAAATAATCCCTTTTTTCTATACCATAAAACAAGGCCTATTATGCCTTTTTTTTTTTTTTTTTTTTTTTGAACTAACTCCGTTTCTGTTTCCGTCTTCTGGCTATCACCGCCGTTTCTTCTTATTATATTAATATCTGCTGACCCGCCATCCCTGGCCTCCCAGCTAATTCAATTTTTTGCATTTAAAAACTTTTATATAATTGCATTAAGTAGAAAAAGAAAAAAATTTTTACAGGCCATAAAATTTGAGTCCGAAATAGAAAGTTACTATTAAAGCTCACGGTCCAATCCAGTTTTTTATTTTTTCTTTCCTGACTCCTCCTCTCGGTCGCCTCCCCGCGTTCCAGCGTCTTTAAGCATTTGATCTCTCCGGCGCGCGTGGCTGCTCCGCCCGCCGGGGGCGTGTCTTAACAGGAGTTGCTTCTCGCTGGTCCCCGCCCTCATCGCAGCCGCTGAGGGGCGGTGTCGCAGCGGAGCAGTCTCCACTCATCGTACCAAGGGGCGTCCCGCTAAGGGGCTTGTCCCTCGCACGGCCCGCGGGTCCCGTCGGCCCCGCCGCCCCAGCAGCCCCTGCGGCCACCGCAGCTCCCGCCGGAGCGCCCATCCCCCTCCGCCTGCGCCTGCCCACTGCCGCCGGCCGCGGGGAGGGGGGGGGGGGTGTGGGGTTTCAGGTTACTCCGTGTAACTTCGCGCTGGCCGCTCCGGGGGCTTGCCCGGCGTGCTCCAACTGGCCGGGCGGGTGGGCCGTGCACGGCCCCGTCCGGCTTTCCGGGGTGGCTCGAGGCCGCGGGGGGGGAATGCGGATTTCTTTTGTTCTCGGCCTTCTCGCAGCCCCCCTGCTCTCTGCCGTCCTACCAGGCGGCCGGCGGGCTCTCCGCCGGGCCGGGGGGGGCCGCTCCCACCGGTCCGCCGGCTGGGCCGCCTCGCGGCGCCCTCCAACAAGTCCACTCACCACCTCGAGCTGCTGGCCAACCGCACGGGGTCTGTCTCTCGCCGGCCTCTCCTGCCGGGGCCGCCTCCCGGTCGCGCTGGCCGGCCGGCCAGTGCGTTCTATCGCTGGCTCTTCGCTCGCTTTTCGCTCTGCTCTGCTCTCCGCCGTGCCGGTTTGGTTCTTTGGCCTGCTGCTCCTGGCCGCTTCTGGCCGAGTGGGCTGCTGTTCGTGCTGCTGCGCGGAGTCACCAGTTGTAACTGCCCGCGCGGAAAAACACACGAGACAAGGCAGGCAGGCAGGTCCAGTGTGCTTCTTCATAATCTCTCTTCCCAAGCTCTTTCAGCTATGTGAATTCAGTTCTCTTTCTCTGTAGTGATTAGCTCCTCTCTCCTACTTGCTACCAGCATGCTTTTATATGACGACTTTCCTTATCTTTCCCGCACAGTAGAATCACACCAATCAAAACATGCTCAGCCAGATCACAATGGCTAGGCAGCCTCCAATGTTTATACAGCAATGTTTTTGTCTTTTATTGGTAGATATTTCATTTCATCCATCCCATGACTGGATGCGTCAGCCCAGCTTGGAGTCTGCGTCTATTTTGACCTCTGAGCCAGGCTGTTGTCCGAGCCCAGCTCCCACACACAGCTGTAAGATATCGAGAGCCACGGCACTCATAGTATAGAATTCTAGTTCTACAAACCTAGATCATTGTTTTACATCAAGTAAACATTAAACTTGTGACATGAAATGAAAAATACTGTCACTAAGACAACTAACAACTGAGAGTTGCTGGCTCCAATTCAATTAATTTTTTTCTTAAGAAAGTTCTTCTTCTAATAGAATCTGTATTTTTGTCGAGACAAATGTTGACCAACTCTGTTCATATAAACCAATGTGTTTTTTAGAGTATTAATATTTGCTGCACAGGTAGTTAGGCCACTCTGTCGTAACTTTTGTGGCTCAATATATTATTTTACTCTGAGTCTCATAAAGAACTCTGAGTCAGCTGAAAACGCAAGCAATTTGAAAAAAACACAAAATTATTTTCATAAAGAAATTTTGGAGAGATGTCTTGGTTAGTCATAACAGTGTTAAAATACTTCTTAAATGCGGATTACCTTTTTACTTACATACTTTAAGGATTGTCTTACTATCACTAAAGAAAATGTCAATATAGGAGATACCAGTTTTTTAACTGAAAATTTGAAGTTCTCTGTAATTAATTAAGTTATCTTATATGTGAGGATGATGTCTCTTCACGATCTTCACTCTGGTCCTGCTTAGCTGAATGCAGTCTCTGGTGTAACAATAAGTTTGTCAGTGTCTACCCAGGTATTTCTACGGTGCTGGCAACTGGGTTTCCTTTGGAGCAATTATTAGCCTTTAAATCCTGTAATATTTGGTATTTCTTTAATTTTTCTTGATGAACAGAGATGGGATGGTCGGACTTGTACGAAAGCTTTAAATGTCCTTAGTTATATTGTTTTTGTAGTAACTTAAGTGTCTGTTTGAGGTTTTTTCTTTTTAGCGGCTATTGCTTCAAAAAGCTCAAGTTCTTATCAGCATTCACAGACGGCTGAGCGCGCGCCGGGGTTGACTAATTTATGCTATTCGCAGCGGGGAGGGGGGAGTCAGTTACGCAATTTTCTGCCGCTCGCGCCTCTCAATGTTTTTGTGGGCTTTTTGGAGCAGCTCCGGGCCGGGGACTCCCATAGGCACCGGGACTCGAACCGCCTCCGCTAGTCCCAGCGACAATCCGCCGGCTCTCACCTGGCTCCATCCCTGGTGCCTCTGGTGTGTGGACTCGAACAAAGCGCGGCTGCTACGCTGCTGCCTCGTGGTTCCAGTCCTTCCCTGGCTCACACACTTCCGGGATTGGGGCTTCCGGCCTCCTTTGTCCCGTGACTTCCTGTGAGCTACTTCCTGCTTGTTCCGAGAAGAAGATGGTAATGGCGGAGGCACATTCTGCCTCGGTAAAGGGTGAAGCGGCTGACGCAGGGGGGACAGCTGCCAGCGGGGGCTGGCACGCCACGACGGCGGCTGGCGCCGGGCCCCGAGTGGAGGCGTGCAGGGGGGCGGAGATGCCAGCGCACGAGTGGACTCCCGGCCCCTGCCGCGTCCCGCACTGGCTGCCGCGGCGCCCCTCCCCCCACGCAGCGCCACGCGGACTCCACGCGAGCCGCTCGCAACGTTTCTCTCCTGCTTTTTCCACTTGCCCCAGTCTGTAAACGGCAGGAAAGCTCTGAACAAGCCTCCGATCACAATTGTTCAGCAAATCAATAGCTTTTTACAGAGAATTAATATTCTTAGCTTTGGCGATTTCTTAGAAGCAAATAAATAGGTGGCATGCTGCTTTGTCTCGCATATATAATACCCTTTTGTCTTCATGTTTCAACACTCGAGCGCGCTTTTTAATGCAGCTTCCCAAGATTCAGCAGCATACCCCGGCTGGAAAACCAGATTAGGTTCTTCCAGAGCCCGGCACCCATCCCTTTTAATCTTTTTACTGGTGCTTATGGCCGTTTTTCCGCTGCCTAAAACCCGGTTCAAAACTTACGACGCTTCAGCCGTGATCTATGAATCATTTTGCTCGAGCCGAACCGTGGTACGAGGCGTCCTCATCCTGCGAGGTTCCTGCCTTTTCCTTGAACCCATCACGTCGTGGTTCTTCTATCACGATCGGAGGTACACCATTAGTTTAAATTTTAGGTCCATTTTGTTCGGGAAAGCGCCGGGAGAAACAGCATATCTGGACACTGTGACATGATCTGCTGAACTCGACAATTTATTAGAATTGGAACATGCTTTTTATAACCACTTCTAATGAACTTCATGAATATTTCCAAGTAGTCACTTCTCATTGGTCACTTTTAAACACAAATTCCTGATAAAGGAAGTGTATTTCGCAACTGTCTGGGGGTCTTACATCAGCCAGGGGGGTCTCGAACCTAAGAAGGAGGGGCAGAAGTTTTGCCCATCTGCCCGTTGTAACACGCGCCCTGCTGCAGCTGGCTGATAGCTCCAAAGTAGGCAGCCCTAGCTTGCTAGGAGCCTCTTTACACAATTATGTTTAACCCTGATAATTACCACATGAATTACAATGTTTTAATACTTATATAACCTGAATTATAGCTTTTAATACTTATATTACCTGAATCATAACTTTCTATACAATGTAATAGCCAAATGTAGTTAACTAGTTGCTTAATGCTTAAGTAAGCAAAAACTCACCAGCTGGATAACCTTGAAAATAGACAAGTATAGCTAACTGGGAAACAGCAAGATGTACTCATGAGAAATTGGCAAATGTAAAGTCGATTAGCCACAAGATGAAGAATTTAGACTGGTTAGATCCAGAAAGCCCAAGGAACACCCTAACAGTGCATGCACCGAAGGAAAAGTTGAAAAGTTCAGATGTGAAGAAGACCCTGAGCCTTCATCAAAGAAGACCCCCAGGACCACCTAAATTGGGAAAGCGCAAGCGCAGTACAAAAAACTATTTATAACCATCGAGGTAATCCTATGTAAATTAGTTCCAACACGTGATATGATGATGTTATGCTGATATAGCAATATTAAGCAATACTTATTGTATAAATAAGACACAACACTAGACAAAGGCAGGTGAATTAGGTGGAGAAATGCCACTCGCCTCCAGTGCTGCAATAAACAAATACCTACTCTATAGACACTGGTCTATGGGGTTTTATTTATACCCTATCTTTTTGGGCATCAATTTGTTACAAGGCTTGTCATTGCTCAGGGCCCTGTTGGAAGTCATTCTTCTTCTTGGTCACTTGATAGAGAGGGCTGACAATCAGGCTGTAATTTGGAATGTGCATCCTCCAAAATCCCACAATACCTAAAAAAGCTTGTGTTTCTTTCTTATTAGTTGGTGGAGACATTGCTGTTATCTTATGAATAATGCCCATTGGGATCTGATGACATCCAACTTGCCATTTTATTCCTAAAAGCTGGACTCCTGGGCAGGTCCCTTTACCTTACACTGTTTTATGGCAAAACCCAATTTCACAAGGATTTGGATTATTTTCTTCCCTTTCTCGAAAACTTCTGCTCTGTTGCTCCACTGTATAGTTTAAGACAATTATACAGGGCAGAGACTCCACAATGAGTTACTGCCCCTTAGTTTTAACCACTCCCCTTTCACCAGTAAGGAGAGATGAATGCGAGAAGATATAAGTGAAAAAATAACAGTTTACTAAAAAGAAAAACAGCAACAACCAAGATAACAGCAATAACCACTAGAGACAAAGATGCTGAGTCCTGTGCCACCCCTCCCCCGGAACAAAGAAAACAATATGGCGGAGAAGCCCCCTTCTCCAGACCACGTGACTGAAAGAAGGAACAAAGGAAAAACAACACAGAAACTTAGCCTCCGCAGTTCCAGAACTCCCTTGATACATGAGGTTTATATCAAAGTGACAAGTATGGGCATGTGAGGCTATAGTTATTAATTGAAACTTTCTATAGCCTTTTTATATGTTATCAATATAAGAATGTAATAACTTTTTACATATTATTGAAATACAATGTAATTGCTTTCAATATATTATCAATTATAGCCCTTTTTATATATTGCTATAAGTTTTTAATAGTGTATTAGCAACATAAGTTACAGCTGCAGTAATCTAACCAGCTGGATTAGTACATAGATACGTGAAATCACCAAGAGGCATAAATCAGAAAAAGTTCAGAAGAAAGTAGACAGGTAGATGCTATAAACAACAAACAGTAGAGAGCACTAATGAGAACTTGGCAGAGGCACGGGACAGTCAGCAAAAATAATTGAAAATGAAGACTTGGAGGACTAGAAAAAACCCATGAACATCACAACTGAGCATGCCCTGAAGACAAAGGTTAAAAGTCCACCATGATGAAGGAGATGGTATCTCATTAGGGGAGACCCCCACAACCACCACATGCACATCTTGTAAAACTGTGATATCATGTATTTCTGTGCCCATGTATGGTGATGGGTGTATGGTGGGCGTATGGGGGGCAGTGACAATGGTAATGTTACATCATGCTTACTGTATAAATATGTGCTAATTTGAAGCAAAGGCAGGTGGGTTAGGAGGAGAAATCCCCTAACCTCCAGCACTGCAAAAACAATACCTGCTCTATAGACACTGGTCTATGGGGTTTTATTTCTAGGCCTTTTTTGGCATCACCCTCCTTCCCCAAACAACAACAAAATGGGTGACAGGGACAAAACCAAAACCTGGAAGAATTCTTTTTTTCCAAAAACAAAAGTCAAAATGCTGCCGAGCTGCCCGCTCCATGCCACCCGACAGGGGTGACAGGGGCTCTCCCGGGGGCAGCGGTAGCTTCGGATTGGGAAATGCAGCTTCCTGGGTTGTGACTCGGAGACCTGCCCGAGGCAACCCCTTCGGGAGCCCAGAAAGAACAAAAGAGAGCATCCTGCATCTATGTTGCCTGTTTAAAAGACACCCTGCACTTCTCCCCCCGTCCGTGAACTGGAGTAAAGCACAAAAGTTCCGCTTCCCGGGTGCGGGTCTTAAAGAAACAGTAAACGAACTTGGGCGGGTTGATGTAGAGAAGATATGAAATACATGATTTTGGGTCACTCTTAATGTTAAACTCTGCCTCTTGTCTCTGTAACGATGACACCCACACAATGATATCAACAATTTATCACAGGTGTTCTACTGTGATACCTCTGGTTTATGTCAAAGTGACGAGGTGCTTATGAGGCCTATTGATTTAAAACTTTCTATAACTTTTTTATACATTATCAACATCAGAATGTAATAACTTTAACATATTATTAATATACAATGTAATCACTTTCAATATATTATCAATAATAGCCTTTTCATATATTGCTATAAGTTTTTATATAGGGTATTAGCAACATACAGTGTATCAGCTGGATGTAATCCAGCCAGCTGGATTAGTACGTGGACACATAAAATCGCCAAGGAGCATAAATCAGAGAAAGTTCTGAAGTAGACAGGTAGATGCTATAATAAGGAGCAGGAGAGAGCACTAATAAGAACTTGGCAGAGGCACAAGACAGTCAGCTGAAAAATGAAAAATTAAGACCTGGAGGACTGGAAAAAACCATGAACATCACAACTGCACATGCCCTGAAGACAAAGGTGAAAAGTCCACCATGATGAAGAGGATGGTATCTCATTAGTGGGAGACCCCCACAACCACTGAATTGAGGATGGTGCATGCGTACTTGCAGAACTGTGATATCATGTATTTCTGTGCCCATATATGGTGGTGGGCGTAGTGACAATGGTAATGTTACACCATGATTACTGTATGAATACCTGCCAATTCTAAGCGAAAGCAGGTGGGTTAGGGGGAGAAATCCCCCTCACCTCCAGCACTGCAATAAACAAATACCTGCTCTATAGACACCGGTCTATGGGGTTTTATTTCTAGGCCTTTTTTGGGCATCAAGAGCTTCACCCTGTTCCAGTACAGTCTGGATCACTCCATGGCAGATGGTAGGGCTGTGTTTCCACCCCTGGAGTAGTCGATTCCAGGTGTACTGGACACCCCTTAAAGAAGACCTGAACCATATGCCAGCAACATGCTGGCTTCTAGCAAAAAGACCAGGTTAATTTCAAAGGTATTCAAAATCCTCAAAGTTCTCAAATGCTACTGCAATCAGCCTGGAGGAGATGGAAGGAAAGAAAGAGGGAAGAAAGATGTAGGAAGGTGTCTTCCCCATATGTTGTTCCTCTGAGGAGAAAAGTTTGAAGATGTGATTATTAATTGTTCCCAGTAGAAGACTCCCAAAGTACAGAGGTGCCTGCAATATTGAATACATACACCAGATTGGTGTCCTGACCAGCGACACTGTCATATCACAAGCCAATACTAAAAAGTAACCCACAGTGATAGTCTTAGCCCAGGCCCCAAGGACAATAAACATTACCCCAGGGAACACATACTGCAAGTAAGGTATTGCCGGTATTACAGAACACAACCCTGAGACAACACACAACAACTTGTGAGAGCAAATAAATCCACATTGTAACCTGCACCTATTAAACCAGTACAATGAATGTTTATAACAATCTTGTTTTAACATGCTCTGGTCAGATCTGTCATTATCTTAACCCTTCAACCCCCCATTGGGGACCAAAAAGGACTGTCATGGTTTAAGCCCAACTGGCAACTAAGCACCACACAGCCGATAGCTCATTCTCCCTCTCCCCCACCTCCTCTCCACCCTGATGGAATGGGGAGGAGAACTAAAACTTGTAGACTGAGATAAGAACAGTTTAATAATTAATACAAAGTAAAATAGAATAATAAATTATTAAAAAGAGATAAAACCCAAGAAAAACAAGCGATGCACAATACAGTTGTTCTCCACATGCTGACTGATGCTAAACACTGTCCCCCAAAACAAGATTGGTGTTCTTATGGTGCAGAAAATCCCTTTGGCCAATTTGGGTCAGCTGTCAGCTGTCCTGGCTGTGATCCTTCCCAGCTTTTTGTGCAACTCCTCACTGGTAGAGCATGAGACACTGAAAAGCCCTTGACTTCAGTGGGTAACACTGCTCAGCAACAAACCAAAACATCTGTGCTATCAGCTTTATTCTTTCATACTGAATCCAAAAACACCAGCACCTGTACAGCTACTGAGAAGAAAATTGAACTCTTATCCCAGAAAAACCAGGACCCTGTGTTTCAAACTGTGGACAGTTAGGCTCATCAAGCTCATCAACTGCTATGCTTGCACCACAGCTCCAGTTGTAGGAGGAGCTTTCCCCCCCCCCCCCCCCCCCCCCCCCCCCCCCCCCCCCTCCCCCCCCCCCCCCCCCCCCCCCCCCGTTGTCTGTTCTGGGAACCATGGGCTGTAGCTTTTGGCAGGATCCCCCAGGCACCAAAAGGGCTTACTCAAGCCAAGCCCTGTTTCTGTGATGGGCAAATGGAGGCACAGCAAGCTGGGGGCGGGGTAAAACTTTCTAGCCAGACCATGGCAGGAATGCTGCTGATGTCCGAATAGAAGGCTATTAAAATAAAACCCCATAGACCGGTGTTCTTATAGAGCAGGTATTTGTTTATTGCAGCACTGGGAGGCGAGTGGGCACTCTTCACCTAACTCCCCCCCCCACCCCCCGCCTTTTGTCTGTGTGTGTCTTATTTATACAATAATTATTGCTTATATTGCTATATCAGCATAAACATTCATCATATATGTGTGCTGAAACTATAATAAGGTTACCTCAGTTATAATATTTTTCTGTACTGCGCTTGCATCTTCCCCAATTTAGCGTGGTTCCCATGGGCTTCTTTGATGACAGGCTCAGGCTCTTCCTTCACATTCTGAACTTTTCAAACTTTTCCTTCGGTTGCACATGCACTCGTTAGGTGATCCTTGGAGCT
>VKON01002260.1:12862-28552 GCA_009741485.1 Malurus cyaneus samueli
GGGCTTTCTGGATCTAACCAGTCTAAATTCTTCATCTTGTGGCTAATCGACTTTACATTTGCCAATTTCTCATGAGTACATCTTGCTGTTTCCCAATTAGCTATACTTGTCTATTTTCAAGGTTATCCACCAGGCAAGTTCTTGCTTACTTAAGCATTAAGCAACTAGTTAACTACATTTGGCTATTACATTGTATAGAAAGTTATGATTCAGGTAATATAAGTATTAAAATCTATAATTCAGGTTATATAAGTATTAAAACATTATAATTCAGGTTACATAGGTCTTTTATAAATCAAGCTATATAAGCATTTTCTAACTTTGGCCCAAGTTATATAGGCATCGCTGCAGCTCTTAATGCTGCAAAACTCCCTTTCTTTCTATCAGGCCTTTCCCTTTGTACCTGGTTTATTGTCTGTGTGAGTTGACACAGGCAGCCAGCTGTTATAACCACAAAAACATAGCTGAAATGCAAAGAGTAAATTTATCTCATTACCTTCTCTATTCAGAGGATCCCTAAGCAACACCTGGGTGGAGACACAAGTGGGAACACAGCACCGTCAGGCTCAATCCATGCTAGTGGGCAGTGGGGCTGCTGTTTGCACCCATTTATCAAGGGCCCATGCACACGTAGTTTACCACTATGCTGTGATCTCCTCTGTGTTTTTCATGATCTCTGAGCTTTGATCTTCTCTCTCCTAAAACAGGGAGCTCAAGCATGTCCATGAGAGGGTCTCCAAGTCTCTCCAAACACCTACGTTATCTCTACACAGAGATTCTACTTCTCAAAACAGACAGAGGATAAATAGCAGTAGGCATAATATATGGGGTTTCCCACACTGTTATTCTACAGGCCTTGGCATTCCCAGCCACAAAGGTCCCTTGAGCAAACCTACCATCCTCCTCACCATTCTTCTGCCTTTAAACCTTTCCTCCCAACAGTGTCTGAAGCAGAGAACCTTTCCACACAGTGAGTTTTGCCAGAAGCATACAGGATTACTTTGGGACTACAAGCCAGGACCCTTTGAGCTAACCCAGCCAGTCTCCCCATCCCCAGATGCTGAAGTCTCCCTGCATCAGGTTGCCATGAGGCCTTCCAGGTCTCTAAGACTTGAAATTACTGTTGGATAAAGCTGGATTCCCAAAGGAGTGAAACAGGCTAGATCTCCTCTTCTAATAGAGCTGAGGCTTCATTTTAAGTTTTATTGTGTCCCTTTTCCAGAGTGAACATTTGCAGTCATGGCCTTGAAAGGAATGAGAAGGGAGTGTCTTTACAAACAGACCGTGAGTCTCGCTGGAAGATCTTTCAACGTTTGATACTTGAGGATGATAGCAGATCACCGATTGAAATTCCTAGGGAATCTACACGACTGTAAGCAGCTCGACCCTCTAAACCACATGACCGTGCTGTGTTATAAAATACAAGAACAGAGACATAGAAAAAATAAGAACGAGGGTCCGAGATATATCTGGTAAGAGGGGAGACGGTAGGTGCCCCTAGGCAATTTCAGGACAGCCCGTGTACCGATCTCCAAGAGTATTACCTCGACAAAGTAGAAAAGACTGGGAAGTGGTACTTACTTGCTGGCGGCTTACTATTGAAATTAAGGTATTACCAACAGGACTGCGTCCTCTCAGTTGCAGTTTGTAGAGACCCATGGGAATATGCTCCTTCATTGCACCTCTCCATTTATTTCATGGTACTATAAGGTGTTCGGACCTCCAATCTGTGGATCTTTTTGGACGTAAACCTCTGGTGTTTGTGGATTAATTTTCCTCACAGCCTTGATGATGCCTAGAGCTGCTGTGAGCCTGTGGGCTATGCCCTGAGTTTGTGGGAGATCAAGAGCAGAGATGTCCTCATTCCTTTGAAATTGGCATCGACTCTGCTGCTGTATGCAGCGGGACTAGCTCTGTGCTCCCTGCTCCAGGGAGCTGGTGTCAGCCAGACCATCTCATAATGCAAAGGGTTTGTCAAATTGTCTGTCCCACCTGTGATTTGTATACTGGTGCTTTATTTGATCACTGTAGTTTGGAGCTCAGAGAAATGGTTTTGCCTGAAGCACGCAGCTCTAGGTCTTACTTTTATCACCTTGCACAAGCCAGAGAAGATGGCAGGGTTGAGACCTGTGCCTGTGTGTCCCCTCTATCCCTGGGGAGTGGGGGGGTAGGGTCTGTCCTAACCACACTGCATGGCTCTAGGCCCCTTTGTGTGACAGTGAGCAAGGGTGAAGGGGCACCTGCTCCCACCTGGTGTTTGGTGCAGCTAATTTTGTATGAGGAAGGTCTCACAATCACATTAGCCAACCTTTTGGCAAGCCTTCTCTCCTATAAGTGGGAAGAAATGGTTGGGAACTGCAAGGCAAAGGATGAGCTGAGGGAAACAGGACATGACAGAGAAGTGGGAGGTAGGAGCTGCTGCGGCCTCCTCTGAATACTGAAGGGGCCTTAAGTGGACTTTGCCCTGCAATTCCTTCAGAAAAAAAAATCTTGGACAGTGAAGGATGAACAGAGGGGATTGAGAACCCAGATGTAGGGGGACAATGCTGTCCTGGTTCTGGCCAGGACAGGGTTAATGTTTGCAGTAGTTGGGAGGGAGGTTATTCTATACCACCTCACATTATTGCTTGGGGCAGAGGGAAAGGGACTCTTGCTTCCAAGGAGAAGGGGTTCCTCTGAGTTGAGAAAATGTGGCAGACTGGTCTGGAATTTGTTCATTGTTGTGATGCAGGGAAGTTAAAAGTGACAGGGTAACTTGTTAGAAACTGCTTGCTAAACAGTATATATCACTAACTGCTTGCTAGACAGTGTTGCCGCAGCCCGCAGGAAAGACGACGCGAACTCCAAGTGAAGCAGGTCCAGATTCTTCTTTATTAACTACCTCTTACCAGCAGACTAGCATTTGTTATATACCCTTTTTTAACTCCTGCACATATTGTTTTTATTGCTCCCTGGTTCCCGCACAGTGTATATTACTTACTTAACATTTATTGTGTTTGTCAAAGCAGAATGAGAAGTAAAAGATTATTGACAAAAGCAGAGACTGTGACCCAGTTTGTGTTTGTGGACCCCCTATGCTGGCTAAAACCAGAGTTTTTGTTTGGACTTGGGCCAGGGGCTCAGAGAGCATGCGCAAGAGAGAAAGGTGAAAAGTTCAAGACAAGAGGATGAGTATTTTACTTCCTCCCGAGACCCCCGGAGCCCACTACCAAATAACACTGCACAGGCATGAGCACATGGAAATTACTTTTGAACTCATTATAATACAAAGCGGGGACAGGTCATGCATATGTATAGGCGAATTGCGAAACTCGGTGAATGTGTAACATGTAACCAGATATATACCAAGCGATACCCGTGCTGGGGTGTGTGCGGCTTTGAGGAGTACCTCCCGCTCACCCAGCTTTGCAATAAACATACCTACTTCACAACTTAAAATTATATAAGTTGTGGAGTCTTGCTCAGATCATTTTTGGATCATTCTGGCAAACCAGGCAGGAGAACCTCTGTCCAGTGCGGGGGCTGGCCAGAATCGGGACTCTTTGGCGCTCCCCAGGTCTTTTTCCCTGGAAGAACTCTGCTTCCAGTACGTCCACCACATGGGCAGAGAAGTACCCACTGGCACTTCATAGGAACGGTATGTTTATCAATTAGTAAGTCTACAAGGCGTACGTGTAGCCAGGGCGGTGGTAAGACGCCAGGGACACCTGGTGCACAACGAGGTCCCTGTTAGGGCTTGCAAGCGCTGGCTAATTGCCGGCCAGGAAAGGATTTCGCAAGATCTGCCAAGTGGGATCGAGGCGAATCCCAGTAGTTCTGCTATCACCTGAGTACAGGCCAGTCAGTGACTGTATAGGAGGCAGGAGAAAGGGTGGGCAGAACCTGTTTGTGTGTTTGTGTGGAGCTCCGAGACTGAGTGTGTGTGTGTGTGTGTGTGTGTGCGTGTGTAAGACTGGTTCATGGGGAGACCCGGATGTGAAGCACGGACCAGAACCAGGAAGTGGCGCTGCTTCGTAAGGAAAGGAAGAACATTTTGGCGTTCAGACAAAGTAAAGTATAACCAGACGTCATAATCACGAATTAGTCAGATATTGTACATCTATCATAGCGGAGCATTTGCCTTTCAATAGCCAGATCCCATACCATTTGGCACCTATTTTTGATACCATCACTTACAGTCCCTTGAAGTGGCCACACACAATTGTTTTTCTATTCTGTCTGCATATGACTTGATTTTTGTGGCATAAACAAAGTGGTAACGATTTAACTCTTTATATCAGATACCGCTCCATGGATCCAGTACTCCGCTCCCGAGGACACCTAACCAAGGCAATCAGTACGCCGGCTAGAGGCTAGTCCACCCATGAATATGTCGAGAAAAGCAATTTTCCTGGCTTGAAGACTTGTGTGAGTTTTCATGAAATATGAAGCCCTTCTTCACTCTGGTAGATGATGAATCCAGGCATTCTGACCCGATTTCAGGCGTGAATTGGTAGAGGATACGTGAAATGGGATCCTCCCATTGTGGCCCGATTTTTTCTGCAACAAGACTTAAACATATATCATAACCCCCAGTGAAATAACTGCTTACAGACCTCTAACCGCAAACTTACGTTTCCGGCCGACGTGCTTCAATCTTTCTGAGTGCTGCTAATACACCATATAAGGCGTCATTATCTTTGTAGCAAAACTTTAAGTTACTTCCCAGGCCTTGCGGTTCTGGGGGAAAGGCTTGGCCAACCCTAAAGGTATCTGTAATAACAACGAAATATCATACCCTCCTTTCTGTGGAAAGTTCTGTGAAATCAAATTTGCCACTCGCTCTCCAGGTAACATAGCCTTCCATTTGTGACCAAGTTTTTAATTTTGCGAGTAATTTGTTAGTCCGGAGGCAAAGGTCACACTGCCGGGTTACTTGCTTGATGGTATCTGTAATGCCATGCAGTAATATATCAATTTATATAATTAAATACGAGAGCATCTACTCCTCTCAGTGGTTCGGTATCCTCGCCTAATTAATGACCACAAGAAATGAGGAAGGGTTATATTATCTTGCATCGGTGCTGTATGCCAGTTCCCTCTTGTTAATGTTCTTTGGCAGGTTCCTAGAGTAACTTCCTACTCGTCATTATATTTTAGGCTTACTCTAGGAGACCTTCCCATCTGGAATCAGGCTTCCATTCGTACTGGACCTTTGCTGCCGTCTTTTTTTGCTTACTGTACTGCTCAGGTTGTTTTCCTTCTTACCAAGTGCAGAGCTCACTTTTTGGTGTGCTTTAATTGCATTATTGCTGCCTTCTCAGGTAGCTGATTGCTTCTAACACCCCATATTTCCTGTGCGTGTTATATTTTTGTCCTTTGAGCTCAACACGTCTCCTTTCTTCAAATGACGTACCGGTGCAGTAACAACCAAAATGCCATAACTTTGACTAATGTGAAGATGTTTATTTTCTTCCTTCTGCAGTCGCAGGCACATGCTCAGAGCAATTAAATCTTCAGCTTTCGTGCAGAGGTGTTTGTTTGGCCGAAGTCAGAAGTCTATTACTTGCAGGTATAGTGCATACCTAGCATGCTCGCTTCCCACTAATAATGTAGACTGCTCTCATCAGTTAACAGTTCTGGCATCATCGAAAGGGGTAACCTTCATGAGGGAGTGTTGACAGCTTGTGGGAATAAAACCGCCACGTCCTATTGAGAACAAGAGATGGAAGTAGAATGATAATGCAGGTGCTTACAATAAACACATTACTATACGTATCTTTGCAAACCTAACCAATCCTATGCTGTTAGTAGAAAGTACAGCCGCACCGACCAATGTAGTTTGAACACAAATGTATGCACGTTGCTAAAGTATAAAAGAGGCCTGTTCCCACATTAAACTTCTTTCTTTCTTTCTGTTTTTCAACCCACTTTTGTGTGTTTGTATCTAATTCTTTTATGTGCGGCGTGCTGGCCAACAGCGAACATATTGTGCGTTCTCTGAGTTAGTTGAAGCTGCCTTAGAACGCTGAGCAGCTCTGGCCCGCCGATATCTCCGGGGTCCCAGCCTTTGAGGCAGGTGTAGCCAGATCCTCGCCTGGAAGCGAGGAACAGCCTCGAGCGGAATGGAGCGCTTCGAGCCGCTCGTAGTGGGAGGCTGAAGAGTGCTCGTTGCGCCGAGAGCAGCAATACCCGGGGAGAGAAGGTCCGACCCAGAAAGTAAGATTGAAACCTGACTCCGAGCTTAAAGTGAGCCACTTGAAATATCCGTGTATGGGGAATACAAAGCACGATACGGAAAGACTGTGATATCTACGTAGAAAAAAAGAGCTGCCGGCAATCAATCACCTGGGAGTATTAGGTGAGCCGTGGAATAATGGACATACATTCCAAAGAAGAGCAGTCCGTTCGAACTTAGAAGGACGCTGCTAAAAAATGGATGAGACTCCTGTCCTCTCATTTACTTGAGCGTTTTTGAGATGGACTGATGCCCAATGGCAAACCTGTTTTCTGCTCATCTGTGGACAGATCGGGCCAGCTATGAGACGGCCATGGGGAGATTCAGGCAACTCTCCTTCATGGATTAATCGATGCCTAAACAAGCAAAGTTAGAGCGTGAAACATAATAATGGGTCTCGAGAACTCCCACCAAGGCCGGATACTGGCCTACCACCTGCAGAAGTACACATCAAGACCACCCAACTAGAAAACACCATAGTGGAAAGACTTGCTGTGTCTAACTACATATCGCCGAGAAGTCAAAGTTTGAAATAGAACAGACCTTATGAGATAAAGAACAGGACAGTCATTACTCGTATATGGGAGAAGACGGAATATATATGGCTAAAAGAGTTGGGAAAGCTGTCTCTACGTTTGCACAAGGATTTTCTTAAGCGCGATTAAAAAGCTCCATGAAGTCGAGAGGGTGGCGATTGCCGCCTACCCTGCACATACATGCCCCTCATGAGAGCTGGTCTGTCGATATGTTCATAGCGGAACCATTTCTGCGTCCATTGCACGATCAAAGAAGTCATACCCTGCAGCTATCTGAGGGAGCTAAGTGAGCCATGGTATCCAGCACTACATCCCGGTGAAAGAAACGGGAGACACCTGAGACGACAGAAGACCGCCCACAGGTGAAGAAGGTACGGATCTTGCTATTTTGCGTCTTGCGCCCGTGTCACTCCTCGCCTTCGACCTGCCTCTAAGGGTCCAAAAGAGTCTAGACATCCCCAGACTTCACACGGAGTGACTCATGCCCGCAGCCCACACACAATCGCTCCACAGAGAAAATGATTCGACTGCTATCCTCGCTAAACCGGGTCTCTTACATGTCGGTTAGAGGAGCGTGCTGGCGTGAGGGTCGTGCGAAGAAGAGCGAGGGTGAGGACAACCTCATGCAGCAGCGCCGCCTAGTGATCCCCTGCTGTCATATGGAGCAAAGTTTGAGAAGCCAGGGGCACACCATGCCTTCCACAGCAGAACTTCATGTTTTGCGTAATCGAGGAGGCGAGCCATGAGTTTATTTTTATAATGTGCGCATCCTATTCCATAGGAAAGGCCTTTCCGAAGCGAGAGCAAAGGCCATCGTAAAGAAGAACTTTAGATCAGGAGGCAGAGCGTAATATGCCCCTGATCAAACCTTGTTTAAGTCATTGCAGGTAGTGCATTTCCCTAGAATCAAATGAAAAATCCACAGAATAGGCAAACGGTCTGATGATTGTATCCAAACTAAGAAGGAATTGCATTATGTGAGATAGCGCAAAAGTTCAACACTTCCTTCCATCGAGTAGATGAAAGTGGCTTCAGAGGATGGCTCTTGTTCTCTAAGTTGTCTAAAAAAATGCTTGTAGGCAAATGAGAGTGTGGTACTGCGTGAAAAAAGCCTTTCACCTCTGTGAGGACTCTTGAATCTGTGTGCCTTACTCGAATCCGTTGCTAACCTCACTATTAATTGAGATACCAGTTGAAGTCTCGCATACAGGTCCGTTATCCAAGGAAACAAGATGTTCAATACTTACTTTGGATGCAGTAAGCTTCGAGTACTAGCTTGCTATCACAGGATTTTTTTGTTCCTTAGCTGCGAGCTCTTTCTGAACAGGCCCCCGCAACTTAAGCAGGTTGCAGACTTGAATCACTTGTGGTTTTCAGTGTCTCCAGGGTTCCAGGAAAAGATACCTGGAGCTTTGTCAAGCGCGCAAGCTGAAGAATCCTAGTGGTCCTAGATCAGACTGGGTACATGAATGGCAAGAGTTTACTTATTTTGGAAGCTTTTGCTTGGATAGATCCTCAAGCCTCTTTCTCCTGGTTATCCCAGTTAAAGCTCCTCTCTGTCTTATCTTACGGCATGTACATTGCCATTGAGGGGCCTTATGTGTGAAAAGTCACTCTTTGATTGCAAGACAATAGATGACATGCAGTTTTTACTTGAACGAGTATTGTACTCGCCAGTTTATAGCATTGCATCACTATTGGGAGCAAATTGAGTTATAAGTTATCCACCTGATAAACTACTGAAGCATCAACAGTTAACACTATAAGTGTTAAATGATTTTCCCTGACAACAGCCCAGGTTCGCAAGGAGCAGAACCGTTGCACCTTATCCAACAGAAGCTTGGGAATCTGTAGCCAGCAGCTCGTGTCCCTTGGGATCAATTGCAAATATTTCCAGCCAAGCACATACTGTCGCCTGTTATTCTGGACTAAACCTTTTTTCTTATCTATAGAAGCTGGAAAGATTATTATTGCATTTTTGGGCTACCCGCCCAGAGCACTTTTGATTTTAAACTCAGCAGAATGCAAAAGGCCTGTACAATTCAGTAATCTAAAATATTTATAGTGAAGCAGTAACTGGACAAATGTAAGAGCCATAATAATTAACTGGACCATAATATAATATTATTATATAACAACCATCTATATATATATCGTATATATTGTCCATGCTGAAATGACTCCCTTGAGTGTTATCTGTGAAGCTGTTCAGATTGGATATGAATCGCTTGATATAGATTTCGATATAAAATGCCTACACAATACAAGACGTGCTGGTTACCCTGTTTGCTTGCTACAGTGTGTTAAATCAAAATTGAAGTTGATTATTTTTGGCCACACACTATGAATCTATTGAGAGATATATGGATATGAGAGAGCGCGAGACAAACGAAAAAGAGTACACCTTCTCAATGAAGGATTGCCCATGAAGTGTGGTGCTCTCTGCTCAGTGTGGCTTAGTTTCCGATGCCCTTGTCTGTGGAGATAAGGGAAAAGTTGGTATGCAGTAGCTTATTCCTTGAGGTCTGAGGACGACTGTGGCTCGCTCTAGTGCAGCCTTTGGTCCTTAGCCTCCCACTGAAACACAAAGTGACATGTGCAAAAGATCATGGCAGTATTATATAATATAGTCCTTAAGTGATTATATTTCAAATTAGTAATGACATTACTAGAAGCTGTCCTTACCATCCTGAACGATGCATGTTTTAAATACAATGTTTTAATTTCGCGAGTATGGCTGCACTTGAAAAATCCTGTAAATCTAATACTGGAAAGGTACTGACAATGAAACAGGCATTCAGAATGCTGATAGCTGACTATGAGCTATCTCTCAAAACTAAAATGAAAGTGTAAATGCTAGAGCTTGCATGTGCTGCTTATTAATTTGCAACTAAAGTGATTTGCTTAAAAAATAAAATAAAAAAAATTAAAAAAAAAAATAAAAAAAAAAGAGAGAGAGAGAGAAAAAGGAGCTTAGATCAATGATGCACTTCTCAGTGCAATCGAGATACCGTCTATATTGGGTTTATTGTAACATGAAGTCATATGGACTTAAAAATCTGACCATCCTGAAACGCGAAAGTAACACTCTCAACTTGAAATCTAGTTTTCTGAATATAAGTCAACAGGGTCACCCCACTGAAGCAACCAAAGTCGAAGTCGGCCTGACTCATCGCGGGACTCTGGGTGCCTTTGCCACAGTTATCGGCGCTCTATATATCGCTACAGCGAACCGAACGAGTACATCCAGACTATGGATTTTATAATAAGACATAACTCGTAAGTTATCTGCAAGAAAGTAATAATTAAGAACAACTTCTACAATATGGGATTCGTAAGCGCCTAATAGACGAGAGACCACCATGCCCTCTATATCACGAGGCCGAGACATTACTCTATATAGCTGGGTGGAAAGTGTCCAACAATCCAGTTTCTGACATAAAATGTAATCAAAGCATTTGACTGCCAATTGGGCTATCACAGCAACCACCTAGACCGTGCAGCGAGCAGACTCAACTGGAAACCTTGCCCGGAGAAAGGTATCTTCAGGTCTATCTGTGAAATGCAGCCAGCATGCAGACCCTGGGCAATAGGGAAGTGTTAGGAGTTATAAATTCCATCTTCTAATCACCAGATCTCACTGTGTACTTCTGATGCCATGTATTTGGCCTTATTTGTTTTTGCTTGGTGCTATACTACTGAGCACGATGTGAACTGATATCTTTGTCACCTGTATTGTTTGCTTTGTGTGTTGTCATACCTAAAGAGAAGGTACAATGTGAAAGTGCAAAAGAAAAAAGAGGAGGGTAGTGCTTGGCTATCTCTCCAGAGACATCACGGTGATGATAGCACACATTTTCGCAACACCAGAATATGATGGCAATTGTTGGATCCTGGCAGATGATACTGCCTCTGAAGTTTGCATCGCAGAACCATTTCCAAAAGTTTATGTAAAATACTCTAACAAGGGTGTGCGCAAATGAAGGCCTGACTGATGTTACTAACCGGGGAGAGGGTATGCTTGTGTTCTTCACTACGGCCTCCAACGGCGGGCCTGCTCACACCTGTAAAACCGTCCAGAGGACAAGTCAACACCCTGAACCAGCTAAAGACACGACACCAGCCATCAGCATGTGAAGTGAAACCAGAGGATCACATGAAGGATGTTGAAAGCAACTGGCAAAGGACGACATCCTTAATGTGCGGTGCAAGGGATGGCATCAGCCCCAGAGAACACCTCTTGACCAACCAAGGTTGTTTGTGTTTTCTGCTGAAAGACATTCAGTAAGTCAGCACAGTTGCCGAGCTGATGGGACTCCCCCTGCCTAAAATGCACCACCCCCGGACTCTGGCCAGGTGAGCTCTGGAACAGTAGCCACTTCATCTCAAGTGCCAGAACGACGCTAGTTTCTCTTCCTACAGACACGGACTCCATCTTTTGGTTTCCAGCTGTGGGACTCTTATCAGGCATTTGTTTGATGGTTCTCATGGATTTGATATAGTAATCCCGTGGATTTATCTGTGTTGTGTTCAACAAATGAACCGGGGTAGGGTTTTGCTAGATATGATTTCTACAGTGCAGACTGTTATGGCATTAGATACTGAACCCTTCTCAAATAAACAAAAAGGGGGAGATGTAGGAGGTTGGACAGCTTGCATGGGAAATAGAACGCCACGTCCTTGGCTGTCTTGAGAAAAAGAGATTGGAATGTAGAATTGATAATGGCAGGTGGCTTACAATTATAACATTACTAATAGCTGGTAGCTTTTGCAAACCTACCAATCCGATGCTGTTGAGTAGGAAAGTGACAGCCTCACTGACCAATGTATGTTTGACACAAATGTAGCACTTGGTTGCTAAAGTGGATAAAAGAGCTTCCCGACAAAAAACTTCTTCACCTTCTTCTGTTTTTTTCACCCACTTTGTGTTTTTGTATCCTATTCTTATTCGCTGTCTGGGCCAACAGCGACATCCTTCAGATCCTGATGACCTGGAGTATGTACTTAATCATCCTCAGACATCATGGTGTACGGCTCTCCTTCATTTTCCACTGAGGAAAGAACTGGGTTGAACAGCATGTTAGTCACCATCTAATTTTCACCATGATGCTTTGGTATTTCAAGAACTTCTGGGGGGAAAGCCAGTGCCACCTTTCATTCCAGCAGCTTGCGGTACAGCTGTGTGGTGACACAGCAAGTCATTTTCTGGCCAGCATGTAAACTTCCGTGCCCTCTTGATGTTCATCATGACTGCCACACAGCCCTGAGAACCGCTGCCATCCTTTGCCTGCTGTACTATTTATTAAGAGAAAGTGAAGCAACTGCCCAATCGTACGGACCCAGGTCTTGTACTAAATATCCAAGCAATCCTGTTTCCATGGAGAACAGAAAGAATGGTTTATTCACTCGGGAAGTCCTAGATCTGGAGTGACATGAGGGCATTCTTTACTGCTCAAAAGCCTTGTGGCTTCTTTCGTCCACTGGAGATCCCTCGTTCCGTGTTATAAGAGCATATGGCTTTCAACAGTAAACAATAAATAAACCCAAAGTCTGGGACCAGCCCGTCATCGCCAAGATGTTCTGAGTCATTCGAAGTCTGAGGTTTTCGGGGTCTGGCAGAGGCTTCCTTGCGACTATACCCAAGCTCCTTTGCCCTGCCACGCTCTCAATACTCAGGTAAATCACCTTCTTTTTCAATACTTGGCCCTTTTTCTTGAAACCGGTATCTCCTGTAAGGTCCTAGAAATTTGCAGAACTTACCGTCCAGGAAGACAGCTTCTCAGTCTTGGGGTAGCTATCAAGTAGGTCATCCATAACTGCTAACAGTTTTCCTTCTGATGCTGGGACCTCCCAGGATCTAAGTCCTTTGGGCAAGTTGATCTGAATATGGTCCATACTATTTTGAACCCTTGAGGCAAACACGTCCAGTAGCGGTTTTGCACTCCACTTTTAGGGCTTCCCATTAAAAGTGAATATTTTCGTCTGGCTGTGGAGAGGAGGCAATAGAAATCCACTCTCAAATCTAGAACAGTAAACCAAATTAACTCCATTTAAGTTCGTTAGTAATGTAAGGATGCCACACAGGTAGAGGTTCCTCTTATCTTATTAAACAGCCTATATCCTGTACACCCGTATGATCATTCAGGTGCGAACGGGTAATATGAGTTAAAATCAGACTGGGTTTATTCCAATAACCTAGCCAAAAAAGTTCTATACTGGGCAACTCCTCTCTACTTCTTTCTTAAAGGATATTGTTTAACTCTAAACTGGCTGCTTTCCTCTTTGATTTAATTGTATGGGAGTGCAGTTCTAGCTCTCCTGGAATTCTAGCAGCCCAATACCCTAGGAATAACTTGATTGTTTATTTCTCACTAATTCCTTCTTCGGTCCTTCAGGGGTGTCCAATATTAACTTAATATTTCTACATACTGTTGATCCATTCACCTCCCAGAGTAATGTCTCCATTTTAAACATAATGTTGCTGTAAGTACAATAAATCCTAACCCCAAGAGTGCTTTTGGGGTAATGGGCAATATAAAATTTAGAATTCCCCATTGTTCCTAAGTTATACTTCCAAAGTTTAACAAAAATAAGCTTTCAGAGTGACCAGTGCCCCTTTTACCATGAATAACATCCCCATAGCATCAGAGCTGATCAAAACTATAAGTTCCCCGTATCTCCAGAAATGCTACTCTTTTGCCTTTTCCCTGCTTTCAATAACCAGGGACTGCTAGGCGCGTGGAACCCCGGCCTCTTTCAGTCTTGCCATCACAGTGCAATCTCGTTTCTCCAGAATATCCCGTCTTATTGGGAATATATTCTCCTCTCTGGGCCATTCATCTCTCCAATCCCGAATTTCTTTGCAGATGCACACTGCTTTGTTGCAGTTTGGTTTCCTTTGCCTCTGCCTCCCTTTCTGGTATGCCCTTCTCCATTCTTTTCCACAACGTCAACTAACTTCTTGACTCCTCTTATATTTTGCTTCCTGGTTACTGTATACTCTCCGCCTCAATCTAATAAATTCCAAAATATCTACTCTCGGTTTGAAACTCAAGTTTACTGAAGTTTGCTTAATGTCCTAATCTGTGATTGCCATAAACAGAAGACACTAGCTGTTGTATCCCCCTCTGACCCAGGGTCAGTGTTGTTTCTGCGCATAAGCAATCTTTAAATCATCCAGAAAGGTCATTGGACTCGGAGGGCCCCTGTTGATTGCATACTGTGCTGACAATTAATGGTTTTCTCAGCCAAATCCTGTGCTGTTTCAAAATTATTTGTCTTTTTCCGTTTCTGTACTGCTTCCAATACAATGAATATCATTCCATAGGGATATTTGTTTCATATAAAACTAATGTTTACTATATTATTGGATCAGTTTCGATGATCTTTTGCATCTTTTGCTAAGCTTCTTATGTCAATAGTAGTAAAAAGTACTGATCAGCATTGATGCCCTGAGACCCTACTGTCTCTCCGAGGGTGCTTGCAGGACCTGCCTCCTGCTTCCCCCATGTTCTGGCAGAAGATCGGGCTCCCTGGGGGAGCATGCGGTCCTCCGAGTCTGCCTCATCTTTTCACTTGCTAGGAGGGGCTTAAGAAAATCAGTTAATTCTTGTTCCTCTGTGCTGCTGGTTGTCCTAGGTTAGCTAAGTATTGTATTCCTAACACATCTGCTTAAATTTAGAGGAAATTAAACAACCCTTCTGTAACTATACATTAGTCGAACGCTCTGGTTGTTTGGTGATGTTCCCCCTTCAACGACAATGGGACGGAAAGGGACAAGACACACACATTGTTATCCCCCAGGGAGGCCTCGGGACAGCATGGGGAAAAGAACTACCTGCTCCTCCTGGGACTGCTCCCTTTTTCTGCCTTCTTGGACTTGTTTTTACTCGAATTTTTTTTTTTCTTCATCATCTGAAATTGAGGATCTCGTGCACGACACGGCGAGAAAAGATCTTCAGTGACTACCGGAGAGAGACTCTGGCCAAACCCCCTGGGGGCCCCGGAAAGGGAAGCTACTCCAGGAGGGAAGAGAAAGGCTTGGGATCAACAGCAGAATTCCACAGTTCTTTTTTGTTTTATATTAATAAAGGTTTTTTCCCCTTTATTTCACTTCTCTCTGTGAGAAAGGTTGTCCCTAGGACCCGGGTGGAGAAAAGAGAGGGGGCGGGGTGCTGGAACTTGGGAGTATTTGCTCCATTGAGTTCATTCAACCACTAACACTGTGAACCTTGTCTGGTATAACATCTTTGAACCTATACTGCATGCTGAACAGCAACTTCTTAAGTCCCTTTTAGTACTTTAATTTCTTTCCAAAGCAGCACCATGTGGGTCCTGTGGCACCATCCCAAACAGTCTCTCTTGCCCTCAGGAATGTTCAGAGAGAGAAAACATGCACAAATAAAAGACCCCGTCCCACTTTCCCTCCCTCTTCTCCTCAAGACAGCATTAACGCAGGAGGGTTTTATATATTAAAATCAAAAAGTGGCCATTTGCCCATCATTCTAACTTATATAAGCCACCGAAATAAATGCAATATTTAATAAGAACATCTATTTTCCAATCCCTGTTGCCGACTATTTATTTGAGTGTACTAATATACACCTCAAGGGGTTTTGCAATTCATTGATCTTTACCGACTGGCTACTTCCCATTTAATTCAGTGTTATAGTTACTCACTCCAGATCACCTGTGTATATTGAAACTACTTTTTGTATACCTTTTAATCTCCATCAGGTAAAACCACTGGAGGGGGGATGTCCCCTGGGTTAGTGTGCCTTCCTTTTTTCCCCTCCCCACCTGTTTTAACTCTGCAAGCTCTAAATATAATACACAGCATGGCATCAATACGACACACAGTCACAGCAAAGACACATTACAACCAATAAACAATTGAAGATATAACTTACTCCTGGATTCCAGGCTCTTTGGGCAGCA
>VKON01002265.1:0-14430 GCA_009741485.1 Malurus cyaneus samueli
ATGTGACCATTTAGACAGTCATAGAGCTACTTCCGTGAAAGTTTCCAAAACTTATCAGATGATTGGATAGGAAAAAATTTAATGTTAAAAACAAACGTTCTGTATCTTAAGTTTTTTGGGATATGAACAGTCAGATGGTTACGGCGACTATTGAGTACTGAATTAGTTAATGGAGGGTCACCTCTTTAAACTTCTGGACAATAATCTTTGTCAGAATATGCATACCACCCTTAACTGCGCAAGCTTTCGAGATTTATTTCAAATACAAGAATGAGAAATAAAAATTGATTTTTCTAGTTAAGCATTAAAGGTAGCCAAAGAAATGACTTCCTTTTGAAAGTTTTGTGATCATACAGCACCGCAACATTATCTAGCCCATACAGGAAATGTATTACAAGCAGGTGGACGCATAATAGCTTTCCGGATTTTTCCACTAGCCATAATACTTACCACACCAATTAAAGTTAACGCAGTTTGTAATTTCTATGAAGAAATATATTAGTTTGGTGCTGCCTATATAAGGATATCAAAGAAAGTGTTTTTGTTTACAAAATTGTCTTCCTGTTTTTAGAAAAAAGAAGAATAATATATCCTAATAATTACTGGAAATGCCTGTCTTAAAGACAAAATCCTTTTAGCCATCCAAATGGATGTTGAGATCAAAAGGTGAGCTTGCACTTGCATTATGGGCAATGTTGAGTCAAGCAGCTCTTGTTTAGTTTAACAAGATGTATCATGAGCATGAGATGAAAAGACCATTTTGACCATGTTACAAATCAGTGGTTGCAGCAGTTTTCTGCTCATAATAAAGGAATTCCCCTCAGGCTGCATGGTAAACAACTTGACTGTACAAAAACAATTATTAAATCTCTTTCAAGATGCATCTTGGGACACTACACAGATAAAATTGTCTTCAGAACTGCCTTTATGCCCTTATTTTCTGTTCTATTAGCCCTGTTGAGATGTAGAAATCATTAACATGCAGAGACAACAGTCAGTTGCCGTTTTGTGATTACGAGGTGTATCATCAAGGAAATAAAGAAGTTCGCTTCTCTCTGTAAAACTGAATTCAAAGAGTATATTCTGTATTATGCCAATGAATTATAACCAGGAAAAGAAGTGATTGTTTAGAGAATCCTTTTTGGCAGAAGCAGCAACGAGTATTTGCCTTTTCCCCAAATCAAAATGAGGTTTAAAGGGGGGAAAAGGAGACGAATGCAGTTTGATTTCATTGAAGAGCATTTGTATGGGGATTTATTTAACTTCTATTGTTGTTTGGAAAATGCTGATTTACAGTGTTTTATTTAAACCAGGCAGATGATTTAATTTATCTTAATATGGGCAGCACTGTAAGGAGCAGAGCAGGTCAAAGCCCCATTCTGCTTAAGCAGATATTTAACTGATAGCAAATGGACATTCCCTCCCTGAAGTTCGAATTCGAGTTCTAAAATAAATGCCTATTAGAATACCTTCCTAAATACAATTTATGCTGCAGCTAAAGCCTTCTATTTTACGAAGAGACATTATGGGAAGGAGAGATTAGTAATAAGGTTACAACTACACAACAAGGTTACAAGAAGAGATAGTATTTTCCTTGCCCGTGCTCTCGGATGGTTAGCAGCTCTGGCGTTTGGAGTCACCAGGCTCTGTCAGCATCTACCATATGTTTATGGCAAAGTCTCTTAGCAGGACTGGACTGGCCCTGAAGCTTACTGGGGTTAGCATTATGCAAGGCTCATTGCAGATGCCATTCACAGAGACTGAAACTACAGCTATCATGTAAGGAGGTGATAGTAAAAGGATTACCTGAATACTGTTTGATTGAACCTTGAACCTGTCAGTGACCTTACAACTACAATGACCCAAGCTGTATAACTTGTCTTCTTGGTTCTCCTCAGTTAAAGTAGTATTCCTTCTGGA
Organism: Malurus cyaneus samueli; assembly: GCA_009741485.1. Classification (NCBI taxonomy): domain Eukaryota; kingdom Metazoa; phylum Chordata; class Aves; order Passeriformes; family Maluridae; genus Malurus; species Malurus cyaneus. The sequence goes on from VKON01002265.1 coordinate 1,921, forward strand.
TGTGAAAACGGAGTGTCCAAAGGGTGTCAAAATAGTTTTCCCTCTCTTGGCTCAATTGAACGTATCTTAGCACTGGGCCTGTTCCAGCTTTACTACATTTTATTAAAAGTACATGCAACAAAGGGTTTTAAGGTGATGACATTCAGAATGACCAGCTTGGACTGTACAGTAGTATTTCTTTATTTTGAAAGAAAAATTACTCCAATTACTGTTTCCTCCTTCACCCAATTTTGATTACAGAATGCGAGTGGAAAAAGAAGCCACAAGGGCACTAAGAGATGTTTGCTATAAGCCAATTGGACTCACAGCAGAATTTGAAAGTAGCTTCTATGAAGAATTTCATTACTCAAGCAGCTGTTAGTAGAAGAGATTTCTTTCCCATGGGGTTTTAGACAGCTGTAGATGTATTGAATTATTATTTAAACAAATGACAGAAATATAAGTACTGAGCTATCTTTTGCTTGTTACCTGTTTGACCGGTCTCAGATTCAAACTAATTCAGCCTTGTGGTTTGCTGAATCTGCTCCTTTTTTTATTACCGAGCGAACAAATTAAACCAAAACAAACAAAACAAAACAAACAAAAAAAAAAAAAAAACAAAAAAAAAAAAAAAAAAAAGAAAAAAAAAACAAAAAGGAAGGGCCAGTGCAAAAGGAAAGGAATTCATTCTGCATGAGGAAAAAATCCAGTATGTACCAAATGACACTCCTCTCTTCTGAAAAGTCATTAGATCCATAAGAGAATAGAACAGCACCAGGTCTGCTCACTCTAGAGTCACTAAAGTAGGCATTAAACTCCTGTATCCAATCTGGATCTTAAATATTATGCCCAGCTCTGGCGGGAGGGCTGAGCCCCGAGGAGCCCAGCCAGTGGCACTCATCCAGCCTGTTTGGCGAAACCTCAGCCCTGTCGTGCAGTGACCTTCACCCAGCACTCTGGGGGTCTGTGCAGCACAGCTGGACACTTACTTGCACCAGAGTGCTGTGAGGTACACAATAAAAGCATCACTGAATGTCAGACATACTTGCAGCCTCTGCATCTCCCAGTTCAATGGAGGTAACTTTACCCCAGAGGGCCATTGGATTGGTAACAGGACTTTCCCTTTGTGACCCATTGGCTGTGCCTGATGGTCTGTGCTGTCGTTTCAACTTACTTTTTGATGGAGCACCCAAGTCCCTACCCCTCTCCTCCACAATTTTTTCCAGGTTTAGTTTAGCATCCACAGGTCTGTGTATTTCTGAGGTCTTCTCTCATACCCTCTTGGTCAGACTGGAAACACAATGGGCAACTTCAGACAGATGGAAACCACCCCCAGACTCCACACTTTGTAGTGGATGGAGAGAATTCACTATAAGGTCTTCTATACTCCTTCAGTCCTTGAGCTCGCATCCACAGGCCCCCGTGCGGTTCATGAACATTTCCCCTGATATAGCTGCGTCTCTGACCAAGATTCAGTGTCCAACACAACAGAAAGCCACAATTGTGGCACTACACCTCGTTGCGTCCTTGGCTCAGAGGATGGGCAGTGCTGATTCTATCACGCTTACTACCAATGAGGAAAGTGCACTGTGTTCCATTTCGGCCAGACTTAAGTGGATTCAACCTTGACTGAAAAGAAGAGGAACGCGGGAAAGAAGGCAAAAAGATGGATTTCCAAACTCTTTTCCAGGTTCCTGCTTCTACTGAAGGTCTATCGATCCTTGCCTAAACATTTCTTTGGAACGCTTAACCTCAATTATTGCTTTGCTATGGGTAAGTATATAGCTGTCTATAATCACTATGCTTTTCTTTTTCCAAATCATTTATCTGACTCTCCTTCTCTTTAACCACCGTCTTTCTATTGTGGTTATTATGGAGTGGAGGAGCCTTTAAAGCTGATTGCCAACTTTAACTGGAGTCAAAGCTGCTCTGAGATATTATTACATTGGACCCAATAGTGACAGACTGAGTTGGCCTGGGCTCCTTGAAGCTGCAAGCAAAGAGAGTCTAGTAAGGATTACTTGTGAGTTATATATCAAAAAGCAGGCATATCACGTCCTGATTTTAGGAGCAGACAGGCAGGTAGTTATTTTTCAGTTAGGACAGGGGGCCCAGGGCAAAGTGAGCACATTAGGCATAAATTAAGGATCTACATTGCCTTTCTCTTGTCAGTGTTGCACTGGGAGATTTGGGAGCCTACTTAATTCACCTCGAGTCATGGGAAATATATCACCCAGGGACTTCAGTGACAGTTTTCTCAGGCAACGAATTTAGATTTTTTTTTTTTACATACCAAAATAATAATATGTTCTTATTACAGACATTGCCTTGCCCAATACACCTCCAAATCCTTATGAGAATTTCTTGAGACAGAAATCTGGGTTAATAAAAGGAGGATCTTAATGATTGACCATTGTTGTGGACCACCTCTGAGATCACTTGTCTCAAGGGGGGGGGACAGTTTGCAGTGGAAAGATTCTGTTTCTTCTGAGGAGATTGTGGCGCATCTAATTTTGTATCAACTCTTGATTTCTTCTTCTGTTCTTTAGCTAAGGACGGCTGTATTTTCTGTATTAAAAATTTGGAGGTGAGACCTAGGCACTCACTTTAGGTGCACATTGCCATTACTTTATTTGTCTCTAATCATACTTTTTCTCATACATAAAATATTATCAGGGATCTTAGGGAAGCAATTTTCAGTTAGTCAATTGACGGTCTGCTGTCACAGGAGTATTAATTGTGGATTAACAAGAACATCCCGTCTATTCCAGAATTGCTTGTGGCTTAACTTCCCTATGGTTCAGAATAAAGGCATTAAAAGAAGGTTTACAAGCTCTCTTAGGCATGCTAACTTCTTTAGTAATTCCAGTCACTCTTTTTTAGTCATAGCAGATCAATTTAACTTTTGCATTCTTTTGTGCCAGGAAAACTTCACTTTCAGTGATCATGAATACTAAACCAGATATAAAGCCTGTAACATAAAGACATTAGCCAATGCATAATCACTTTACATGCCCACATTTCGTTGAGTAATTCACAGTGCACTGAGAAATTCAAGATACTTCAATTAAATTGTTCTGCAACTTTTTCCAGTTCCAGCATTGCTTTACAGGAAAGGAAACAAACAAGCAGCAAAACATACTGAACAAGACAAATTGTACACCTATCTGCTTGGAAATCCTTTGCTGTCAAAAAAAACCCAAAACAAACCAAAATAAACACACATACAAAAAAGAGTTAATGTTGATGCCTCGTATCAGTAACTATATACCTAGGCAAGAAACGGCAAATCAATTACCACATAAACGAATACGAAGAACAATGAGCAAATAATTTGCCCATTCATTCAACAGTGGAATAACCAGGATATTCAAGACGACAAATTCCTCACTGTATAATTTGCTTTGTAATGTAACCCTCAGGAACATATCTAGTTTGTTTTACGATGAGCACTTTCCAAATAAATGAACCCTGAAATTATCTTTTACCAGACCTTCGTATCTTCAGGATGATTTTCAGATTGCTCCACATCATTAGAACATTTTACCTTCCTTCTACAATGCAGTAGTAGAGAGTAGAAAAAACTGCATCTGTGCTTCGAAGAAAGAAGTCTTTAGTATCTACAACAACATTTAGATCTCCTGTGTACAACATTCTTTGCTGATTGCCAATCTGGCCTCACATATCCAATTTTTGATGCTTTCAGCTTGTTTTTGTTGCAATATGTGTGGAAACAGCGTTTTTTCAAGGCCAGATGATATAGACAGAATACTCCGTGTGGTTTACAGGTTGTTCTTTTTTAAAAAAAATTTATTTATTCTTAATTTTTAAAGCAGATGTATGACTGGAGACCGTCCCTAACACCAAATAGAGGAAGACAGACTTTATTTTATTAAATCCTCATAGAGAATCAGATTCTTTACCACAGGACAACCACATATGCATTTAGCTTGTGGTAAAACCGAATCTGTCCGTATCCTTCCTGTTTCATCCAGGGTTGAGATAGATGTAATTTATGACCTATTTTCTAGGACAGGGAAAGATACAGAGGTTGAGAGTGTTGACATTGGGTTTATGTTCATGTTTCTCAGTTTACTGAGCTTGAGCACACAAAACGTTTACTTACGATAACACTGACAGTTTATGCATCAACTCTCTTGAATGATTCAGAGCTTGAGGATGAAACAAAACAACAACATATTCACTTTTTTTAAAGGGACCTCGTGGTATCTTGGTTTTCCTTTTCTGCGCACCTAAATATAATGTTAAATAAGTAATGTTTCTGCCATGCATCTTAGCAGTTATATTGCTCACTGACCTTGACTTGTGCTGACGCAAGGCAGAAAAGTAGGTATCATTGTACTAAAATATTAGACATGTTTCATGGACGGTTTAAGAATAAACATTACACAGTGCAGCATAGAGCAAATTTAGGCAGTTTTAATGGTTTCTGTCTTAACGATCAAATCCACTTATTTGAGACATAAAATATTTCTAGCAACACTCAGATACAGGGTTTGGAAACAAATACTTTTTTTATTATTGAGAGCAAAGGTTACATTAGATGATTCAACTTTAAGTTACAATTTTATTTCTAACATGATTTATTGCAAGGCAAGTTGGAGTCAAGAGGAAGAGGCAAAAGAGGAGCATCCATAGAGAAACAGCTGGGTTCGCCCACACAGTGCTGCTGTCATTACCATAGATTTTCTCTCCTCTTATCTCTCATACAGAATTGCAGCCACATTCTCATTTTTGAAATTCTGACAAGAACAATGAATCTATATCTATCGCAAGTTAAATGAGGTGATATATTTTAGGGACCATGTCCATGATGAAAGGCTTTTTATAACTTTTCTGCTGAACTAATACTACATTTCAACGAGAAAGTCTCCAGAAAGGTAACATGTTAATTCAAATTCCATGCCAATTAGACACTGCAAAAATAAAATGTTTTCTCACTTAATTTGTTTTTCTCCATCTTATTCTTTTCTCTTTTTATACAGCAACATACAGTTTTAATCAATAGGAATTGGCAATTTCCATTTTCTCTTATAGAGAATATATTTTTAGCCTACACATAAAAGGCTCACAGGCCATCAGTCACTGTTAATATATTCAAAATGTGAATATAGACTGAATTCTTTACATTTGTTGTTAAGAGAATTTTGGAGGAGTGCTATAAACAAGTACTGGGTTTGCCAGCCTTCAAAGGCTTTGCTATTCGGACCACCCACCTGATTAGAAACTGAAGCAGCTCCAGGCTATAGCCCTCTCAGCATTCCTCTTGACATCATCTAGAATGAGGATCATGCTGATTGTTTGCCGCTACTCCAACAACTTTAAATGAGCCTTTGAGGAGAAAACATTTTCAAGAAATAAAATGTAACAAGTATCGCTATTCATCTTGGTATATTATTCTACCTGCCTCATGTCGCACATGAACTTCAAGCAATCTGACAAATGGAGCCTATATCCCAATTTCTAACATTTTTATCTTGAAATAGAAGGACTTCATTACTTCAGCTGTCGATGTGAAAGTTGATACAGAACTCCCATTACAAAGAGCTTCGGTCAGAAGATAACAGACACGATTTTCAGTGATTTGACCTTAGTATATAGGGAAGGAAGGAAATGTCTTTGAAAGGAAATTGTTTTACTCACCTTTCCCCTTCAGTTGAGTGTTTCGCACTAGAAAAAGATGAATTGGATTTATGGCAATGGCAATGGATTTATAATGCATTGCAATTAACTTTCTGTTTACCCAAGTATTTCGAACATTCATGAAACTTTAAACTATTAATCTATTAATCTTAAGCTTGTTTCAGTCAGATTAGCGATGCAGTCGATGAGAATGTAGAGCCAGTGTTATTTTCGTTCATCTCTCTGATTAATTACATTTCTTTGCATAAGAGGTGTCTGGAGGTTAATGTGCAATTTTCGCAGTGTTGCATTTCATTCTTTGATGAATTCGGGTTATTCCTGCCTGAGTTCTCCACTGACGCATACAGCACCTCACTGACACTCCCTGCATGTCTGTACAGACAAGGGGACATTTCTCTTTCTGACATTCAAACATTCGTAGTTCGGCGTTGACCAAAAGGAAAGTGAAAGTGACCACCACTGAAATGATCTATCCTTATAGCACCTGCAGTCAGTGGGATCCTTAAGAATTTGTGTAAATTCTCGTCCTAGTCCAGCGTTCTTTATGCTGTTAATATCAAACAGGATTTTTATGTGTTTGACAATCCTAGCCACGAAATAAAATTTTGGTTAATTGGTGCAATAGTTCATGAAAAGCGAGACAATAAAGAAACTTACTAGTTTTTGCTTTTTTGTTGGGGTTTACATCCTGTGGAACTAGAAGTTTATTTTTCTATCTATCTCTGAAAAAGTAGCCAGCTCAACCAAGCAAAGAAGTTAAACATTCACAAAGCTCCCACAACTATTAAAATATGCGATTTCTTAGTGCCATGAATCGGGCACACTGCAAAGCAGCAGGTTTACATTTAGCTGAAAATTCGCACATTACAGAAAAACAACCACATATTTTTCCATTCCAACAGGATTTCCAGACTCTGACAAAAAAAAGGCATTTGTGTGCTTGAAAGCTGATGTTCAAACCTGGTCAGTACAGACCAGTATTGAGTTTTATTTCTAACTTGCAAAGACTGGCTGTTTCCTAACCCGATCAAAGATTACTTTGTTGGTTTATGTCTGGATTTCCCTCCATTTTTAGTTCCTAAAGGAAACTATCTTAGATATGTTTCTCTGACTTTTCCTTATCTGAAGAAGTTGTTTCCTGGAGACTGTTATTGCTATTACAATTACTTCTCCTATTGCCTATGGGTAATGTTTTGACAAATATGAATGCAACATCTTTTTTTTGACGCTAGTACTGCTTGCAGTCCTCAGCAAAAGCTTTCTTTTTTTTTTTTTTGTTATTGATATGCTGCGTGGGGACAGGGCAGTTATCTTACCCTTAAATCAGAGAGGAAGATAACCAATAGAACTAAGCATTTTAAAAAACACACTAGAAACAATTCCTTACCATTTAAGAGAGGTTACATGAAACCGTATTATTCTTTCGTTCAGGAGAGAAACCCAGTTGAAATCTCTGAAATGATTCTGCCAATCCACACAAAACTAATTTAATGGAGTTTATTTAACAACAAAACAAGACAACTGGTTTTGATATTTTGTCATTTTTCGCCTTCCTCACAAAGAGGGGTAGGAGGATTTGAATCCTGTTTTTGGACTGCATCCCCTAATTATTACTTCTTATGATTGCAGCGGAGCAGAAACAACACAGCGTATTCTGAGTTTCTATACAGCGTGACTTTCAGGGGCCACACCAATTATAATTAAAGTTCTAACAACATTATATAGGAGGGATTTCCCTAACTGGAAATGTTACTTGGGGAGTCTCTGTATAGCAGAGGCGGCTCTCCTGTCTTTCAGTGCAAATCCTAAAGAATGAAAGCCAAAAACTTGGGGGGGAACTTTTGGAGAAGGTTACTGATTGGTTTGTGTTAGCACAATCATAAACAGGTCTTGAAAAACAGCCCTGGTTCACTGAGAACTTAATGTGAGATTCACTAAAAAAAAAAGATTGATAAATAGATGAAGAGAAAGATCATAATTTTTTCCCCACAATGTTACCAAAGGACTTACAAAAACCATTACGTTTGATAGTTCCCTAAAGTCTTTTGCAGAAGCCCTCATCTGTGTTACCATCTGCTCATTGCAAAGCAAATAGCTTTGTAAAGCCAATACTTTGCATTTTGATAAACTTGCTCATTGAAGAATCCTTCATCCTTTAAGAATATAATTTTATACACTATTGATGTTACACTGCCTCGTATAGATAACAGGATGTTTGGGGGACAGTTGCTTAACACGGAAACTTCGCCTAACTCTTACACAAATAAGCTTGCAATCTTCAATGTACTCCAAAGCTACATTGTATAAAAGTCCTTCATCTGCTAGTCTGATAAATTGTTCATAGCACAGCCAATAACGGATCTTAGTCTAAGGCATAAGCCTGAGCCAGCTTGCTTGACATGCTGTCGACTCAGAATGCCTAATCCATAGTACTTTCTTTTGGTATCAGGCTTACATGACTATAGGCACTAATTGTTTCTGAAATTGCTTTCATATTTAATTGCTGATTACTTTCTAAGCTTTAATGTTAAAAATCAAATGGTATTTCCATTAGTAAAATAAGAGCTGAGTGGGAACAATGGGACCACAATTAGTGGAAAAAAATCATCCAGAGACATTTATAACTAACAAATTATATTTTATAATTTGTATATAGTCTGTACACTGCAGATTGTGCCGGTGGTTGGGTATCTAATCAATCTTAATAACAAACATTAAGGAAAAGATAAGATTCTCACGTGCTGATTTTTTCTTACCAAATCAACTTCTTCATAGGCTGAAAAAATACTGCATCAAAAACCCTTTTTTAATCGAGAAGAATTAATTGGACATGAATCTTCTGAAAGTTAAATTCTGTGTTGTAAGATCACCTAATTAAAATTTATCTCCTTGAGGTATTTGGGGGAAGGTAACCATATTTTCCCACTAGTTCTTCTAATGAGAATAACTTACACAGCAAAGAAAGGGAGGTAAGATCCCAGCACAGACAAAGTTTTGGTCTTTGATCTCTGGAGCAGAAATGTTTTACAGTTTGGTTGTGTCCATATTTTGTTGTAATGTGAACCTTCCCCAATGGATGTCTATTTCTAGATATATATAGAATAGTTCAACATCATTTTTTTTTTAATTTTCACATGATGTTTAACTGATGTTTATATTTATTGACAATATGGTTATTCAGTCAGAGAAAAAACATAGGTATTTTCATCAGATTTCTATTATAAAAAAATAGAAATAAATTCGTTATCATTAGAGAGAACAGCGAAAAAAAAAAAACAAAAAAACCCAAGAAATTTCCATGAGAATAATTTTTTCAGTCTCTTGATGATGAACATGCTTTGCTGTTTCCCACTTTCTGCAATAACCTCAATGTTTCTGTATTAAATCTATTTCAAATAAGTTTGACGTAAATGGTTTTTAAATAACTATCAAAATGTTTTATTGGTGTTATAGTGCATTTATAAAAATAGAATAATGACAATCAAATTCGGAATTAGTGGTATTCTCATGGTCATGCATTGAGAGTCACATGTTATGTGCTAAAGTAATTGAAGGCATTAGAGTTTTAAGCAAACGTTTACAACAGTACAAACTCAAATTTACAGTTTATAAGATCTTAGTATTGCAAGATCATTTGAAATTAATTTAAATTTTCATGGGGTAAGGACCAAAGGAACATTCTTTAGTATGGAGTGATAATATGGCCTTTTTGATATAGATAATATGCAGTATGTGGGTAATCTGCTTTGTGTTAGCAACCCAGTGTTTGTCATTTTTCTTTCTAAGGGATTAGAGCTCCTCAGTTGTATTTTCATAGTAGTGTAAATTCATACTGATTTAGTTGTGGTTCCTGGGTATTGTTGCTCTTTTAGCATTACAAAGGAAGGATGACAGGTTTTTAGTATTATTCTTTTCGGCCGTAAAAATCTTGTCTCCTAGGTGATTCTGTGGCTCACAGTTCATTGGCAGAGAGCAGTAGGACACCTTGAGTGCAGCTGCATGAGTAGGTCTCTGGAAACCGCACGAAGAAATAAGCAAGAAATACCTCAGTTTGCACAGGTTATCGCCTTATCCAGAAGTTCAGGGGCTTTCTAAGCAGGATGTTGCTCTCTTCCTTGATTAAGTTATAGTAGGAGTGTGTGTGGGAGTGTTCAGTGTCAGGATTCCTTGCTGTTGCGCCCGATATTTGAGAAGGGGTAGTCTGCTGTCTGTGTGATAGAAGGCGTGGGAGAAACAATTTACCAGTACAGTAGCATTTAATTCACAAATATCTTCGGAGAAGATTGCCATCTTAACTTGGTATAATACCTCCAGACAATATACAAATTACTGATAATGCCAGAGTTACGCTATGGTGAAGGGACAGTTATCTCCGGATTTTTGAGTGTACAAGCAAAGAATGCCCATTGTAAATAATGTGGTGGCGTCATTTATATTTGTTTGGAATCTAGTACTCGTGAAAATAGTGGTGAGATTTCTGATAAAAGTCACACATAATTACAGATTACGTTTTGTACTCATTTATTTATGTCTCCTTGAAAGTTCAAAATATGGTCCTCTTAAGCCTGATGTTTGAATCTCTGTTTCCTTAATGAAAAAATTTTTTTAAGTGATTCTCACCTTTAGGGCACCAATGGGGATAAAAGATCAAAGGTATTTGAATGTCCAATCATTATGCCATATAAATAGGAGTTCCATTAAAGGCCGGTCCAACTTGGAAGTGGGGCTCTCCTGGTGCAGAGGCGGGAACTTAAAGAAATGTCAACGACCTGGATTTATCGTTAGACCTTATGGGGCTGAGTCGCAACTTTACAGTAATAAGGTGTGCATGGTGGATTAAGCTGTCGCTTGCGTTAAAGAGAGATAATGGGAATGTATATGCCGAAGCATGAGTAATTCAGAAGTCATATTTTTAGATGTCATATTTATGTCTTATTACACACAGGACATCTGAAGATGGGATTTAAAGTTCAAGTGATTTCTAGTTTAATTGATGGGAGTAAAAATTTACAAGCACATTTAGGCATAAGGAATAAGGCATGAAGAAATTTTGTGTGTTTGTGTATCTTGCATGTGGAAAACCAGCTTGCGCTAGGATAGCAAAACCATGTTAACCGTTATTGGCAAACAGAGATCTGTAACAAAAGAAGCCGAAGTCTTTCGACAATTTAACGGAATATCGAATAAGAAGTACCTGGAGAAGTTAAGAGGTGGAGATATATTTACGCTCGTGTAACTATGTAATGCGTAGAGTACGTACAGAGTTTAATGATGTTTACAGGATTTCTCTTCTTTAGATATTGATTTAAAAAGGAATTCATAAAAAAAAGAAAGAAGAAAAACACTCCAATTGAAAAAATAAATCACTGTTTTCTTAGTTACAGTAAACATCATTGCAGAGCTGGGTGAAACGATTATGTGTTCCCTTAGGTTCCACTGAGGTGTTTTGATGAGTGCTCCGTGTGTCATTCCAAATTAGGGACTCAAAAACTTCATGGGCACCTAATCATTTTTTTTCAGATTGTTCATTGTTATCATGTAGTTTTATAGCACAACAGATGTCCTATATCAGTCCAGAGGTTCATATTATTGTGTCCTGCCTGCAGCCACATCTGTGAACAAACGACTTAAAGAGAATGAGAAGGGGCAAACCACGGGGTTCCTCTTCTTAACACAACTTGTCTCATGCTTAACAATATTTATCTACCTGAGTTATTAGCACATATATTTCATAACCATATGTTTTTTCCAAGTCTTTAAATATATTTCTCAGCCAAGAACTTGTAAAGCCTGCCATTTCATTCCTTCACATTCCTTTACAATAAAACAAACTTGACAGAGAGCACAGCTTGCTGTCTGTCTGATTAGAAGACACCTTGGGTTGTTTTGAACTAGGCTTCCACTAGCACATTCTGGAGATGGTGAGAAAATCAATTTGCTTCCTACATGGCATGGTAATTTGTGGACCTGCCTTCTGAAATTCTTCTTATCCCAGCTGGAGAGTTCTGGTTTTCACAGCCAGACCCAGAACAGAGGTTGCTTGGTACCTTTGATCATCTTTGTTGTCCTTTTCTGAAGTTTCTCCCTTTCTACTAGATTCTCTATTCTTTGTTTTTAAGATGAGGAGACCAGAACTATGCAGATCATTGAAGAGAGAACTGGCAAGTCTTGTTATTCCACTTATTTATTTTCTAACAATTTTCAATTGCTTTTCAATAGTTCGCAATTTCAATACCATTTTTTCAAATCTGGTTTGGAAATGGTTTGGATCATTAATTTGACTTTTCACAGAACTGTGTGGCAAACACAAAATTTGAAAATTATCCCCATGCTTCAGTAAAGTCTTAGATTTGTTTTGAACATTCCATTATTCTATCTTAAACAGCATGTTGTAAGACTGTCACAACATTTGTGTACCTCTATATCAGTGTATCTCTCCTCACTAATCCCTCTCAGAGGGAGAACAAAAGCATGCAGAGAGTAGGTGAGTCACACACAGTGCTCACAGTGGTGTGCATGATGAATGTCAGATCTCTATTCTGCTGTTAAATAACTCGGATTATTAATTAATTAATTGTGCATTGTCTTTCTTATCCTGTCTGGAACCTCATGAGACTTAATAAGGTTTAGCAGTGAGATGGCTGTACTATTTCTAAGTTTCCATGGAATTATAGAATACCAAGTTGGAAAAGAACCTCAAAGATCATCTAGTCCAGCATTCTCGTCAGCAGTACAGTTTAGACAGCATGGTCCAACACCTTGTTCAGCCAAACCTTAAAAGTGTCCAGCATTAGGGAATCCACCACTTCCTTGTGATTGTTCCGATAAATGATTGTTCTCATTGGAAAAAATTTTCCTCTTGTGTCC
>VKON01002268.1:0-19440 GCA_009741485.1 Malurus cyaneus samueli
GCCCGAAGAGCCAAGGGGGATGAATTCCCGTGTTTGGGAAGAGCCAAGGGGCTTGAATTTCCGTTTTTAGGGTAGACCCAAATGGGGATGAATTTCAGTGCTGGAAAAGAGCCAAGGGGGATGAATTCCCGTGTTTGGGAAGAGTCAAGTGGGGATGAATTCCCGTGTTTGGGGAGAGCCAAGTGGGGATGAATTCCCGTGTTTGGAAAAGAGCCAAGCTGCTTGAATTACCGTTTTTAGGGTAGACCCGAATGGGGATGAATTCTCGTGTTTGGGAAGAGTCAAAGGGGGATGAATTCCCGTGTTGGGGAAGAACCAAGCTGGGATGAATTCCCGTGTTTCGCTCTGGAGTGCTTTCCCCTAAACCTCTCCAACAGGCGGGGATGGGCACGTCTGGGACGAGCCTCTTCGGAGAAAAAAAAAAAAAGTTTTCCCAGGATTTCGGCGAACATCGTTTCGCTGCCGTTCCTCCCGTCGTCTCTCCTCAGAGCGGGGACAAAGAACCCGCTCCAAACGGGACCCCCGCGGGGGGCGCGGGGAGGGGGCTGCTGTTCCCTCCCAGCTGGAGCTGAGCTGGCTCCAGGCAGGAAAAGTGGGATTACGAACCCCGGGAATGCTCCGAGTGATCCAGGCAAGAAAGAAGGGCTTTGCCACCAACATTTCGGGCAGAAAAGCAGCCCTCTGGAAGCGGCCCTGGGGCTATCGGGCTGCTCGATCCCACCTCGTTCCGGCCCCCTCCGAAATTCCCTCTTCCCAGCCCGGCACTGGAAGGAACAGCCCCATCCCATGGGAGCAGCCCCCCCAAACTCCGTGCGGCTCCTCAGACCCTTCACCCAGCGGGACAAGGTGACCCGATGTCCCCGGAGGTTCCTGGTGGCATTCCCAGCTCCGGACGGGTCCCTTCTGCTCTCTTTTCCTCGCTTGTTTTCCCTCCCTCCCCAGGCAGGGATTGTCCTGGCACGGCTCAGGCTGTGCAGCCCCCAGATCCATATTCTGGCCCCGCCCCCAATTTGGCTCTGCAGCCCTCGACCCCAATTTGGCTCTGCAGCCCCCGACCCATGCTCGCAGCCCCCGACCCCCAATTTGGCTCTGCAGCCCTCGACCCCAAATTGCTCTGCACCCCCGACCCCAAATTTGCTCTGCAGCCCCCGACCCCCAATTTGGGCTGCAGCCCCTCGACCCCCAATTGGCTGCAGCCCCGACCCCCAATTTGGGCTCTGCAGCCCCCCCCCCCCAATTCGCTGCGGAGCCAAGGTGCGTGGGTGCTGGCGTGGGGAGCACAGGTGGCGTGGGGACACACAAAGAGCCCCAAAAGCGCCTGGCGGGGGTGCAGCGCTGTCACACCCCCGGGACTTCCCTGTGACCCCACAGCCCCCCAAACCCCCCATTCCGCCCCACGGCGAGAGAAACTGCTGCGAGCGGAGCAGAGGAGAAAGAACAAAGACTCCAAAGTGCTGCAGGACAGAGAAACCGAGAGCGGAGGGGGAAGAGAGGCAGAGCGGATTTTTTTGGGGGGTGGAAGGGAGGCTGGAGAGGGCTGGAGCATCGTCCTGGCTGGGAGGCTCAGGCGAGGTGAGAAGAGCCTGGCGGGGAAACACCTGCCCAGAGCTTACCTGTGTGCACCTCTCCCTCCTCCTGCCTCCTATTAATCCCCAAGACAAGTTTCTCTCTGGCTTCTCTCTCCTCCTCCTCCTCCTCCTTCCTCCTCCTCCTCCCCTCTCCGCCACGAGCGAGCGCGGTCGGGGCGCGGGGGTTTTGCTGCTGGGAGGGCTGGGAGCACTGGGAGGGCTGGGGCCGAGGCGCGGTGACAACAATCGCGTCTTTCTCTGGCAGCCGAGAGCTGCGGGCGGCTCGGCAGCGATTCCTCCTCCTCCTCGCCTCCTCCTCCTCCTCCTCCTCCTGCCGCCGCCGCGGAGGCAGCTCCTTGTTTCAAAACAAAGCTAATTAATCATCGCCGCAAGCGCCGCCTCCCGCTTCCCGGGAGTTTGGGATGGGGTTTTGTCGCGGGTGGGTGTCCCCAGCCCGTGTGGCCACCGGAGGACTCCCGGCTGTCCCCTCATGGCAGTTTTCTGTCCCCCCGGGGACATTTCTCGGGTGGGATCTGTAAAAATGGGATGCTGGGGTTGGTTTAATGCCACCGGGGATGAGTTTTAATTGTAATCCTGGTGGCTCTTCGGGAAGGGTCACAGCGGTGGTGGCACGAACTCAGTGTCCCTGTCCCTCTCCAGGGGACACTGGGATTTTCTGGGGACATTTCTGCTCCGAGAGGGGTCATTTTAAATCCGAGGGGCTCAGAGGAACGCGGGACTTGCTGAGTGTCAGAGCTCTGAGGGGATTCCCGGGTCTGTGGGATCTTCCCACCGCCACCCCGATCCAAAATCCCCGGGATTTGGGGTCCAGGGGGGCACAGGGGCCCCGTGGAATGGTTCCACAGCCACCCCGATCCCAAAATCCCTGGGATTTGGGGTCCAGGCGTCCCGAGAGAGCACAGCAGCCCCCCAGCCATAGAAATGCTCCTCCCACCGCAATCCCGATCTTGAAATTCCTGGGATTTGGGGTTCAGGGGTCCTAGGTGGGACACAGAAGCCCCGTGGAATCCTCCCAGAGCCACCCCGATCCCGAAATTCCTGGGATTCGGGGTTTAGGGTATCACAACAGTCCCATGGAATTGCCCTCCCACCAACATCCCCATCCCAGAATTCCTGGGATTTGGGGTCCAGGGGGACACGGCGGCCCCCCAGCCATGGAAATGCCCTCCCACCACAATCCCATCCCAGAATCCCAAGGATTTGGGGTCCAGGGATCTCTCCCTCCCTTCCCATCATCCTCCTCTCTCCATCTGCAGCGGGGGCCGGGAAACCTGAGCTGTTTTGGCTCCTCGAAATCCCAATCCCGGCCCTTCCCGGGGCTGGCAGCGGCCCAGGAGGGGCTGCCCCTGCCCTTCCACCCTGGGCTGGCAGCGGCTGGAGGCCAAATCGCAGCTTTTCCCCAAATCCCCGCTCTCTGCACTGCCCCTTTTTGCCTCAAAAATTTATTCCGACTCGGGGCTCTTTCTTTCACCCCAAAACAGTGGGATTGTTCCTCGCCAACTGCTCGGAGCGGGATGATTCCATGCCTGGATCCTAAAATCCCTCAGGTCGACGGAGCTCAAGCTGGGGAAAAGGATCGAGAGGACCCACGGAGGAATTTCGGGCTGTTTTAAACAAAAAAAAAAATTGGATGGAGACTCGAGTTTGCCATCTGGAACGGGATCGGGATCAATCGGGAAGGATCTGCTGCTGGGATTTGATGCCAAACCAGCCAAAATCCCCAAATCATGGGAATGTTCCACAATTTTCTTTTTTGTGTTTTGTTTCTGGGGTTTTTTTCGTTTGTTTGTGGTTGAGTTTTTTTGGGTTTTGTGGTTTTGGGGAGTGGGGGTTTTTTCGTTTTTTTTGTGGTTGTTTTTTGGTTTTTTGGTTGGGTTTTTTCGGGGTTATTTTTGTTTTTTGGTTTTTTTTGGGGGGTGTGTGTTTTTGTGGGTTTACCTGAAGGTTTGCAAACTTTCCTGGGATCCCGCGATCCCGGCCCTCGCGTGGCTCCCACGGCATCCCAGAGCTGCCCTTTCCCGGGAGAGCCCGGAGTAGGAACTCGGGAACGCGGGAATGCGATCCCCACTCCCCGGGCGAGCAGGGATCGGCGCTCGCAGCCGGGCAGAGATAAAAGCGCCGCCGTGGGAGGTTTCCTCTGCCCTTGGAAGGGTTTGAAGAGGAGGGAAGGAGGCGTCAGAGCCGTTTCCCAGCCCGAGGGCAAAGCGGAGCGGGGCGAGGCGGCCGCTTTGGGGCGGGAGGAGCGGGGGGCTCGTGTGGGGTCCGGGGCCGCTGGCGCTTTGGCTTTTGTCCCTTTCCAGCCGTTCCCAGCGCGGGTGGCAGCGGGACCCGAGCCGGGAGCGGCGCCGGGAAGGGTCGGGGCACGCTCCCGGCCGTGTCCCGGTGGGTGTCACCCGTCGCTGCAGGGACACAGCGCCGATCCCTGCGGGAACGCGGCCGGACCGAGCCCCCGGGGCCGCGTCCCGGCTCCAGAGCGGCTCCGCTGCTCCTGGGAACCGCGGGGTTGTTGCATCAGAGCAGCGCTTCCCAGGGGACCGCGGCGACGCCGTGGTGACAGCCTGGCTGCCCTCCTTCCCCTTTTTCCACGATTCCCAGCGCTCCAGAGCCGCTGGAGAAGGAGCTCCCTGTTAGGTCAGAGCCTCGCAGAGACACGAGCGGTGCTGGACGCGAGGGAAGCCAAGGAAGGAGCTCTGCCCACTCCTTGCCGTTATTTTTATCTCCTTCTGCTCCGACATTCCCGTTCCCAGCCTGGGAGAGGGCTTTTCCCCCAGCAGGAATTTGGGGGAAGGTGTGAGAGGAGCTAACAACGGGCAGGAAAGGGGCCCTGCTCCAGCCATCCGGGCTTTTCCCCGCCTCTCCTGCAGTTAAAATTCCCTTTCTCCGTTCTCAGGAGCGGGGTCTGGGGCAGATATCCGCATCCGGCTGCTCCCTCTCCCCTCGATGCCGCAGGAGGCACCCGGGGGACAGCGCTGGGAGTTGTGCCCGTGACAAATCCCCCTGGCCCGGTGACCTTTGCACAGCTCCCTCTCGCCCCGGGGTGGTGGCTTCTCCCTGCCCTTGGCGCCCGTCCCGGGGCTGGCAGCCAGCGCTGCTGCGAGCTGGGGGTTACTGGGATGCAGAGAAGAGAAACTATGCGCAAAGCAAACCCCCGTGGCATTTGGGGCTGGAATTTCCAGCTGTTGCGCCGATTTCTTATTTTTTTAAATTTTTTTTTTTTTTTTGTCCATTGTGAGGCTAAGGAAGCAGCTGCATCCTTCTGGGAAAAAACCCTGAGATGTATTGGGTGCCTCAGCTTTGCGCCCAAGCCAAGCTCAGCGGCTCGGGGAGGTGTCAGGACTGGTTTTACCCATGAATTCAGCCTTTTTTTTCCACGCCAGCCCGTCGGTTTCCTGAATGCCTCCGTTGCTCCATGACTTAACTCGGTTCCCGTGGCACGGATTCCTTGTGGGCAGATGGAACCGGAGCTGCCCCGTCCGTCAGGAGCTCCGGTGGCCGCTC
This sequence comes from Malurus cyaneus samueli, assembly GCA_009741485.1. Classification (NCBI taxonomy): domain Eukaryota; kingdom Metazoa; phylum Chordata; class Aves; order Passeriformes; family Maluridae; genus Malurus; species Malurus cyaneus. The sequence goes on from VKON01002268.1 coordinate 5,088, forward strand.
CCGCAGGATCGGGGTGGGGGTGGAATTTGGGAATTTGGCTCCGGCCAGTAAATCTAGATGGAGAACAGAGTTCCAAATGTTCCAGGTCTCCAGGGAGAGCTGGCTGGGAATCTTCCAGCGGCTTGGAGGCGATTGTGGAGCTTGTGGTGGCCGCGGGTTTGCTGCATTCCCATTTTTTGGGGGGAATGTCACCGTTTCCTGCAGTTTGCTTGGAAGCGGGTCCTGCTGTCCCCAAGGCAGGCTGGGGACCGGCATTGGGACAGGGGGGTGACAGTGCCACGGGGCTGGGACAGTCCCCAGGGGGCTGTGGGGTGGATAAAAGGGGTTATGTCAGCCTCCCGACATTTCCCATCTGCGCTGACGCAATTCCAGAGGATGCTGTCACTCTCCAGCCTGGATCCCTGGCTCTGGTGGCCCTTCCCGCTCTGTCCCCGCAAAAATCTGGGATGTCAAACCCTCCTGGGGAGGGGACAGGGCGGGCTCAGCCAGCTCCGGAGGGGTGACAGCTCCGCCCTGTCCCCCACCCTGCTGGGGCGCTGCTGGGTCACCTGAGCCGAGCCCGTGAGCTGATCCAACGGCTGGAATAGCGTGTCCTGGATGGAATTTTGTGTCCTGGATGAAATATAATTTCCCAGCTGGAATTTTGTGTCCAGGATGGAATATTGTGTCCTGGATGAAATATTCTGTCCAGGATGGAATTTTGTATCCTGGATGAAATATCATTTCCCAGCTGGAATTTTGTGTCCAGGGTGGAATTTTGTATCCTGGATGGAATATCATGTCCCAGCTGGAATTTTGTGTCCAGGACAGAATTTTGTGTATAGGCTGGAATATCGTGTCCAGGATGGAATTTTGTGTCCCAGCTGGAATATCGTATCCTGGATAGAATTTTGTGTCCAGGATGGAATTTTGTTGCCAGGATGGAATTTGCTGTCCCAGCTGCTTCATCACGTCCCAGCTGCTTCCTCCCCTCCACACCGGGCCAAACTCAGACCTCAGCCCCCGCCATTCCCTCAGGCATTTGTGGGAGTCAAAATCCAGGTTCTAGAGAGGAGGAAATTTCCCAAAAGCGAAACTTCCTGAAACCTCCTGTAACTTCCTGAAATTTCCTGAAATTTCCAAAAATTCCCAAAATTTACCCAAATTTTCTAAAATTTCCCAGAATTTCCCAAAATTTCCTAAAATGGAAAGCTGTGGGACAACGTGCAGGTAGATCCATGTGCTGTGTCTGGGGAAGGAGCGGGATGCTGGCGGAACGGGAAGGGCACTGCACAAACATTTGGGATTTTCCCATTTTCCAGACACCAAATCCGGGATGCAGGGACAGGATCCCGAGCGGGGCTGAGGATCCGGCGGGTCTGGGCTCCTTCCCGGCTCCTCCCTTCCCCCCCTGTGGAATTGCAGAGCCCTGATGGAAAGCAGTCGGCTCGGGGGGCGCGTGGGGTTAACCAGAGCCAGATGGGAGCGGGGAGAGGAACGGGCTGGGCCTGCAGGGGAGGGCGGGAATGGGATTTTTTTCCTGGAGAAAAGCAATTCCTTGGAGCCCCGGGAATGTGCGGCAACGCTTTGGAGGGAGCGGGGCTGGGAAAGGGCGGCCCCGTCCACGGTGGGATGGGGAGAAGGATTTCACGGATAATGGTGAGGCTGGGAGAGGATCCCATGGATATTGGTGAGGCAGAGAACAATTCCATGGATAATGGTGAGGCAGAGGAGAAATCCATGGATATTGGTGAGGCAGAGAACAATTCCATGGATAATGGTGAGGTAGAGAAGAATTTCATGGATAATGGTGAGGCTGGGAGAGGATCCCATGGATATTGGTGAGGCAGGAATAGGATTCCATGGATAATGGTGAGTGAGAGGGAAAATCCCATGGATAATGGTGAAGCAGGGAAGAATTCCATGGAAATTGATGAGGCAGAGATGATCCCACGGATAACGGTGAGTGGGAGAGAAGATCCTATGGATAATGATGAGCCAGAGAAGAATTCCAGGGCTAATGATGAGGCAGGGACGGGATTCCATGGACAACAGTGAGGCAGGGAGATGATCCCATGGATAATGGTGAGGAAGGGAGAGGATCCCAAGGATAACGGTGAGGCAGGGATAGGGACCTCAGCAATTCATGCCCTGGGGTGGAGTTGCATTTGAAGACGATTTCCAAAGTGAAGGAGAGAGGAAGGCAGGTGGGCAGAGGGATTATCCCCACGTGTGCCAATTCCTTCCCAACACCCTTCCCTTGCCACCCCTCCAGGAAAACACCCAGACCATGAAGGCGGCCCTGGCGTTGCTCCTCCCGCTCGCCCTCGCTCTGCTCCCTCCGGCCAGCGGGCAGCGCCGCAAACCCCCCCGCAGGCCCACCCGGCCGCCCGCCCCCTTCGTGGAGCCCGTGGAACCCACCGAGCTGCCCCCTCCCCTCCCTCCGGGACCCCCATCCATCTTCCCGGACTGCCCCCGTGAATGCTACTGCCCGCCGGACTTCCCGTCGGCGCTGTACTGCGACAGCCGCAACCTGCGCACGGTGCCGACCATCCCGGCGCGCATCCACTACCTGTACCTGCAGAACAACTTCATCGCCGACCTGCCCGAGGAGTCCTTCCGCAACGCCACCGGCCTCAAGTGGGTCAACCTGGACAACAATCGCATCCGTAAGGTGGACAGGAAGGTGCTGGAGAAGCTGGAGAACCTCGTGTTTCTCTACATGGAGAGGAATCAGCTGAAGGAGGTGCCCGCTTTCCTGCCGCCCAACCTGGAGCAGCTGCGGCTCAGCAGGAATCAGATTTCCAAGATCCCGGCTGGTGTTTTCAACAAGCTGGAGAACCTGGTGCTGCTGGACCTGCACCACAACAAGCTGAGCGATGGTGTGTTCAATAAAAACACCTTCAAGGGGCTCAAGAACCTCATGCAGCTCAACCTGGCCCACAACATCCTGAGGAAGATGCCCCCCGGCGTGCCCAGTGCCATCCACCAACTCTTCCTGGACAGGAATAACATCGAGGACATCCCCAGCGATTATTTCAAGGAGTTCCCCAACCTGGCTTTCATCCGGCTCAACTACAACCAGATCTCGGATAAGGGGCTGCCCAAAAATTCCTTCAACCTCACCAACCTGCTGGTGCTGCACCTGGCGCACAACAAGCTCACCAACGTGCCCTTCATCAGCCCCAAGCTGGAGCATCTCTACCTGAACAACAACTCCATCGAGAGTGAGTCCCGCCCTGGGCGGTCGTGGGGTGCTGGGGAGGGTTTTTTTTGGGGAGGAAAAGCGTGGAAAGGTCGTTTCTAATCTGGTGGGAGTTGTGAGGGTGGATGTGCATGCAGGGGAGGGTGGAGGAAGGATCTGGGTGAAAAGGGAGGAGGAAAGAATTCCCACCCCAGATTTTCCCGGGTCTTCTTTGGGGCCTCCTGCCCTCGGAAAGGCTCCTTCCCAGTAAAAATTGGGATATTTAATGAGGAGAGCCTGGGAATATATTTTGGGATGCCAAAAACATGGCTCGGGATGGTGAGGAAATCACCCAGCTCTGCTCCTGAGCAGAGTTGAGAGGGGAAGGAGTGGAGAGGACGAGGGTGAGGACCCAGGGCTGTTTCACATCATTCCAGTGAAATCCGGCTGCAATTCCAGGGGAGAGGAGTTCGGGAAATGTGGGAACAGAGGAGGAAACAGAACCCCACTGCATTCCCCTTCCACTTTCCAGATCCTAAAGGAGCTCCAGGAGAGCTGGAGAGGGACTGGGGACAAGGGATGGAGGGACAGGACACAGGGAATGGGGTCACGCTGCCAGAGGGAAGGGATGGATGGGATTTTGGGAAGGAATTCTTCTCTGGGACAGTGGGGAGGGGCTGGGATGGATTTCCAGAGAAGCTGTGGCTGCCTGTGGATCTCTGGGAATGTCCAAGGCCAGGCTGGACAGGGCTTGGAGCACCCTGGAATGGTGGAAATGTCCCTGCCATGGCGGGGGTGGCACTGGGGGATTTTCAAGGTCCCTCCCAACCCAAACCATCCCAGGATTTGGGGTGTCCCCAGATGTTTCTGCTGTCGATCTCCAGGAGCTTGCTGGGATCACATCCAGTTCCAGCCCTCGTTAATCTGCATTTTAATCAAACACCACCCAATCAGAGCGGGGGAGGGAAATTTGGGATGATGGCACTGACTCCTGCTGGTTTCTCACTTCTCCCGGTATCCAGATCCTTCTGGGATTTTTTATGCAGAGAAATCCAGTGCATGCCCCTGACCCAGCTTTCCCCAGTTTCCAGAAGGTTCCAATCCCTGGAGCTGGGTGCTGACATTATAATCCCGGAGATTCTTGGGATCTCGGGTTTCTTGATGGCTTTTTTTGGGAATCTTGGGGCTGGATTTGGATTCCTTTTTGGGGGGTGGGGGGAATCTTAGGGCGGGAGCAGGATTTCATGATTTTTATTTATTTTTTTTTTTAAATCTTAGGGCTGGAGAGATATTCCTTGATATTTTTTTTTTGGGGGGGGGGGAATCTTGGGGCTGGAGTGGGATTACTTCTTTTTTTTTTTGGAATCTTAGGGCTGGAGTGGGATTCTAGATGGGGTTTGGGGGGGGGAATATTAGGGCTGGAGCAGGATTCCTTGATTATTTTTTTTTTTTTAAATCTTAGGGCTGGAGATTCCTTGATTTTTGTTTTGTTTGTTTTTTGTTGTCTTTTTTTTTTGGGGGGGAGGGGGGTGAATCTTAGGGCTGGAGCGGGATTCCTTGATTCTTTGGGAGGAATCTTAGGGCTGGAGCGGGATTCCTTGGGGGTTTTTTTGGGAATCTTAAGGCAGGCTCGGCAGGTTCCGGGAGCGGGATGATCCCTTCTCTCCCACGAACGTGACCTCTTTCACTGCCGATCAAAACCCAGATTTTTCCTCTCACTGACGCTTCAGGAACGGTCTGGGATAGTCCCTTTTCTTTTGGCAACAAAACAACCCCGATTTGGGGTTGAGCGAGGAAGGGAATTTCAAGAACCCCTTCCCACATTCCCTTCACCCCGCCGCTCCTCTCCTCCCCGCAGAGATCAACGGCACGCAGATCTGCCCCACCTCGCTGATGTCCATCCAGGATTTCTCTCCCTCCGACCTGGACGGCGTCCCCCGGCTGCGCTACCTGCGGCTGGACGGGAACCTGCTCAAGCCGCCCATCCCGCTCGATCTCATGCTGTGTTTCCGCCTCCTGCAGTCCGTGGTGTTTTAGGGCCGCTCCTCCTGTCCCGAGCACGGCCCCGCTCGGACATTCCTCCCCCGGCGGCGTTGGACACTCGTGGCTCCTCGGGGACCGCTCTCTGCGGGACAGCGCCGCGTCCCAGCTGCCACCAGCGCAGGTGACACATCCCTGTCCTCCTCGTCCCCCCAGGCCGAGCCCGGAGCCGGCTCCGCCTCTCCCTCAGCGCCCAGCGGAGCTCCGGGAGCGTGGCTTGGGGGTGGATGGTTCCCTGGATGAAATTTCTGCGTCCTTCCCTCCTTCCATCCTCCATGCAGGGCCATCCCCATGGGATCACAGCCCCATCCCAAAATCTGAATCTACATCCACAGGATCACAGTCCCATCCCAAAATCTGAATCTACATCCACGGGGCCACAGCCCCATCCCAAAATCTGAATCTACATCCGTGGGATCACAGCCCCATTCCAAAATCTGAATCTACACCCATGGGATCACAGCCCCATCCCAAAATCCTGCACCCTTCCCTCTAAAATCTGGGGATTCGGGGACATATCCGTGGAGCCACAGCCCCATCCCAAATCCTGCATCCTTCCCTGTGAGCTCTGGGGATGCAGGGGCACATCCAAGGGGCCCAAATTCCCAAAATCTCGAATCCACATCCACAGGGCCACAGCCCCATCCAAAAATCCTAAATCCACATCCAAGAGATCACAGCTCCTTTCCAAAATCCTGCATCTTTCCCCGTAAAATCTGGGGATGCAGGACTACATCCATGGGGTCACAGTCCCATCCCAACATCCTAAATCCACATCCATGGGGCCAGAGCCCCATCCCAAAATCCTGTATTTTTCCCCGTAAAATCTGGGGATGCAGGGTTCCAGCCCGTCCCAAAATCCTGCATCTTTCCCACTGAGATGTGAGGATGCTGAGTCACATCCATGGGGCCACAACCCCATCCCAAAATCCTGCATTTTTCCCCATAAAATCCGGGGATGCAGGGTTCCAGCCCCATCCCAAAATCCTGCACCCACATCCATGGGATCACAGCCCCATCACAAAATCCTAAATCCTCCCCTCTAAAATCTGGGGTGGTGCAGGGAGACATCCATAGGGCCACAGCCCCACCCCAAAACCTGCATCTTTCCCCATAAAATTTGGGGATGCAGGGTTTCAGCCCCATCCCAAAATCCTGCATCCCTCCCACTGAGATCTGAGGATGCAGGGTCATAGCCATGGGGCCACAACCCCATCCCAAAATCCTGCATTTTTCCCCATAAAATCTGGAGATGCGGGATTCCAGCCCCATCCCAAAATCCAAAACCCACATCCATGGGATCACAGCCTCATCCCAAAACCCCTCATCCCTCCCACTGAAAACTGAGGACGCAGAGCCACATCCACGGCTCGGTTTCTCCCTGAACCAAGCACGCACGGCTGGGGTTTGCCTTTTTTTTTTAATTTTTTTTTTTTTTTAATTAGAAATAAAAGGAAGGGGAAAAGAAAAGGGAAGAATTACCCTTTGGAAAAGCTATTTGTCCCTTCTCTTCCCCGTCCTCACATGTATTGCTTGCCCTTTGATAGCTGTACCTGCATTTTATAGGGTGTCCGGTTTAGGGGGGATTATTCTCTTCTTTTCTTCCCGACTCTCAGGATTTGGATTTAAAGGCCGAGCATTAGAGGGAGAGAGATCAAAAAAAAAAAAAAAAAAGAAAAAAAAAAAAGAAAAAAATATCAAAATCCACTGCAACCAGTGTTAAATAAACCAAAGAAACCTCCTTTGTGTTCAGCCAGCAGAACTGACCCTTCTGGGGACGGCCACGGACGGGCACCGTGTCCTCATCCCCAGGGGTGGCACAGGGATGATCCCCCTTTTCCGTTAATTAACGCCCTGTGCTAATTAAGGATTTTCCATCGTGATAAAATCTCTTTTTCCAGCTCTCCCTGCAGGTTTTGAACCCTAAACCCGGATGGACCCCAATGGATATATTTATATATGATGTGTATATAGACTGGTAGGCTGTACAGATATTCCAGATATTCCAGATATTCCAGATATTTCAGATATTCCAGACATTCCAGATATTCCAAGATATTCCAGATATTCCAGATGCGCCTCCCAGTGCCATTTTATGGGATTTGAGCTCCCACTCCCCGCAGCAGCGGAAATAAAATAATTCACAAGGGACCCCGAGCCTCTCCCTGATCCTTCCTCCTCTTCCTCCATCCAGGAGCGAAATTCCCACTCCTGGCGACAACTTTCTGGAGATTTTGGGAGGTCGGTGGGTTTGGGGGGATTTGGGGTTTGGGCGATTGGGAATTTTGGGAAGGAATTGTTGGGAAGTGGGGCTGGGAGAATTCCTGAGGGGCGGCGGATCCCTGGAAGTGTCCGAGGGCTGGAGCAAGCTGGGATGGTGGGAAGTCCATGGGATGGGATTTGGGGTCCCTTGACCATGGAATGGGATGGGAATTTGGGGTCCCTTGAACATGGGATGGGATTTGGGGTCCCTTGACATGGAATGGATGGGATTTGGGGTCCTTGAACATGGGATGGGATTTGGGGTCCTTGACAATGGGAATGGGGATTTGGGGTCTCTTTCCATGGGATGGGATGGGGTCCTTGACCATGGAATGGGATGGGATTTGGAGTCCTTTGACCATGGGATGGGATGGGATTTAGGGTCCCTTGATGATGGGATGGGATGGATTGGGGTCCCTTTCGACCATGGTAGATTTGGGGTCCTTGACCATGGAATGGGATGGGATTTGGGGTCCCTTGACATGGAATGGAATGATTTGGGGTCCCTTTACCATGGAATGGGATGAGATTGGGTCTTGAATGGAATGGGATGGAATTTGGGTCCCTTGACCATGGAATGGGATTTGGGGTCCTTTGATGATGGAATGAGATGAGATTTGGTGTCCTTTGACCATGGAATGGAATGGGATTTGGGGTCCCTTTACCATGGAATGGGATGAGATTTGGGGTCTCTTGACCATGGAATGGGATGGAATTTGGGTCCCTTGACCATGGAATGGGATTTGGGGTCCTTTGATGATGGAATGAGATGAGATTTGGTGTCCTTTGACCATGGGATGGGATGGGATTTGGGTCCTGATGACCATGGGATGGGATTTGGGGTCCCTTGATGATGGGATGGGATGGGATTTAGGGTCCTTTGACCATGGGATGGGATTTGGGGTCCTTTTACCGTGGGATGGGATTTGGGGTCCTTTGACGATGGGATGGGATGGGATGGGATTTGGGGTCCCTTGATGATGGGATGGGATTTGGGGTCCCTTGACCAAGGGATGAGATGGGATTTGGGGTCCTTTGACCATGGGATGGGATTTGGGGTCCCTTGAACATGGGATGGGATTTGGGGTCCCTTGACCATGGAATGGGATGGGATTTGGGGTCCTTTGACCATGGGATGGGATTTGGGGTCCCTTGACCATGGGATGGGATGGGATTTGGGGTCCCTTGACCATGGGATGGGATTTGGGGTCCTTTGACCATGGAATGGGATGGAATTTGGGGTCCCTTGATGATGGGATGGGATGGGATTTGGGGTCCCTTGAACATGGGATGGGATTTGGGGTCCCTTGACCATGGAATGGGATGGGATTTGGGGTCCCTTGACCATGGAATGGATTTGGGGTCCCTTGACCATGGGATAGGGATTTGGGGTCCCTTGACCATGGAATGGATTTGGGGTCTTTGACCATGGAATGGGATGGAATTTGGGTCCTACCATGGAATGGGATGGGATTTGGGGTCCCTTTACCATGGAATGGGATGAGATTTGGGGTCTCTTGACCATGGAATGGGATGGAATTTGGGTCCCTTGACCATGGAATGGGATTTGGGGTCCTTTGATGATGGAATGAGATGAGATTTGGTGTCCCTTGACCATGGGATGGGATGGGATTTGGGGTTCTTTGACCATGGGATGGGATTTGGGGTCCCTTGACCATGGAATGGGATGGGATTTGGGGTCCCTTGATGATGGGATGAGATGGGATTTGGGCTCCTTTGACCATGGGATGGGATTTGGGGTCCCTTGACCATGGATAGGGATTTGGGTCCCTTGACCAAGGGATGGGATGGGATTTGGGGTCCCTTGATGATGGAATGGGATGGGATTTGGGGTCCCTTGACCATGGAATGGAATGGGATTTGGGTCCTCTTGACCATGGGATGGGATGGGATTTGGGGTCCTTTGACCATGGAATGGGATGGGATTTGGGGTCCTTTGACCATGGAATGGGATGACCCCAAATTTTGACCCCAAAAAACCAGTGTGGGATTTGATGTGTGGGACTCACAGCTCTGGTACCTCAGCCAGTGTCACACCTGCAGTGTAGTGCTGGCCAGGTTCATGGCCCAATGAGCATCCCCGCTAATTAGCTGAGCCCAATCTTTATTGCTGCTCCCGGGACTGTGGGTGCTGCTGTCACTCTGAGAGAAGGCGACACCGAAAATCGGGGCCGGTGTGACAACCACGAGCTGTTCCCGGTGGCACCGGGAAAAACCCTGAAACCTCCCTGGGATGATTTTCCCTGTGGGAGCAGCCGGACAGAGCCGCTCCTCTTTTGGTGACAACGGCGAGCTGCCCCCGTGGCACCGGGGAAACCTAAAACCTCTCCGGGGTGATTTTTTCCCGGTGGGAGCAGCCGGGAGGGGGACTCTCCTCTTTCGGTGAATGTGACAACCCGTGAGCTGTTCTCGGTGACACCGGTGAAACCCTAAAACCTCCCTGGGGGTGATTTTCCCGATGGGACCAGCCGGAAGGCCGATCCTCCTTTCAGTGACAACTACGAGCCGTCCCGGTGACACTGGAAAAAACCCTAAAACCTCTCCGGGGTGATTTTCCCGATGGGAGCAGCCGGACGGAGCAGGTCCTCTTTTGGTGACAGCTGTGAGCTGCCCCGGTGGCATCTGGGAAACCCTAAAACCTCCCTGGGGTGATTTTTTTTCCCTGTGGGAGGGGGACGCTCCTCTTTTGGTGAATGTGACAACCGCGAGCTGTCCCCGGTGAAACCCTAAAACCTGTCCGGGATGATTTTCCCGGTGGGAGCAGCCGGGAGGGGGACACAACCGTGAGCTGCCCCCGTTGCACCGGTGAAACCCTAAAACCTCCCTGGGGTGATTTTTTTTCCCTGTGGGAGGGGAACGCTCCTCTTTTGGTGAATGTGACAACCACGAGCTGCCCCCATGGCGCCGGGGAAACCCTAAAACCTCTCCGGGGTGATTTTTTCCCATGGTAGCGCCAGGAGGGGGATGCTCCTCTTTTGGTGACAACCGCGAGCTGTCCCCGGTGACACCCTAAAACCTCTCCGGGGTGATTTTCCCTGTGGGAGGGGGACGCTCCTCTTTTGGTGAATGTGACAACCGCGAGCTGCCCCCGTGCACCAAAAAACCCTAAAACCTCGCCGGGGTGATTTTCTCCCCGGGAGCAGCCGGAAGGAGCCGTTCCTGTCGCAGCCCGGCTCGGTGCCGGCGCTCCGGGCCGCGCGTGTTCCCGCACGAGTGCTGCGGGCGGAGGCGGCGGCTTCTCCCGTTCTTCTGCTGCTGCTGCCGCTGCCCATCGCCGCCGCTCCGCTCCCCCGGAGCCGCTCTCCCCACGTGAATGCCGAGCGGAGCGGGAGCACGGCTGCGGGGGAAGGTGTGAGGATGTGGGATGAGGCGGGGGGCCGCTCCCGATGGTGCTCGCGGTGCGCACAGGCGCCCACCCACCCTCCAAACCCCGCTGTTTCGTAACCGGGCAGCGAGCCCCCCGCTCCTTCCTCACAGGGGTGTTTCCCTCCCTGGGGATGTCGGACCCGGCGCCCATGGGAGATGAGCACCCCGAATCTGTCCCCTCGGTGTCCCCCGCGGGAGCGGGATTGGGCTGCCAGTGGGGGAAGCTGCTCCTGTGGGGTCGCGGGGAAGGCGGGGACCCCCTCGTGAGTGGGGCTGGGAGGGGTGGGGGCTCCTCAGCTGCTCTTCCCTGTGCTGGGAAGGTTCTGGATTCCTCGGGGACGGGAGTTGTGGGTTCAGTCAATCCCCCTTGCAGCTGGTGACCCCCCAGACCCATTTGTGGGTGCTGAGAGGGTTGGGGACCCTTTAGGGGACACTGGGCACTCGGGGACCTTTGGGATGTGAGAGAGGGGCAGCGACCCTTCGGATGACCTCAATCCGTGCAGGGGCTGCTGTGGGGGGACAAGGGGAGGCTCCTGCCAGTGGGACAAGGACAGGACATCAGCGAGTGGCCCAGAACAGAAAAACAAAGACCCCAAAAACCCCAATGCCGAGGGCACCTCTTCAGCTGCCGGGACCCTTCAGCCCTGGGGACCCCGGGCCAGCCCAGGCTGTGTCACCGCAGCAGTCCCCCCTCCCACCGGGCTGTCACCCCCCCAGCTGCCACATCGCCTCCGTCACGGTGGCCGCCGAGCCGCCTAATGAGGGGTTTAACGAAGATTAGCGGCCGCTCCGTGCTGAGCGGGCCTGGGGAGGGGGCGAACGCCGTGGGCCGGGGGGCTGCGGTGCGCCGGTGCCACGGGGCGGGGGTCTGCGGGGGTGTCCCGGCCGCCCCGCGAGCAGATGGGTGCGCGGGTGGGTGCGTGGGGGGCGATGCGCCGGTGGAGACGGGAACGTTTTCGCGGCCGTGGGTGAGCGGGTGGGTGGGCACGAGGCTGCCCAGGAGGGGCTGCTTTGCTCCCCCTGTCCTTCCCGGGGTGTCCCAGCCCTGCAGGACGCGGCCCTGGCGGGGACACTCCAGGAGGGTCGTGGGGAACCCTGAGGGGGCTATCGAGGAGCCCCCCCTGCCCCCCGGGGGACACACAGTAGGGGGGGGTGTTTCCCATCCCACCCCAATGAAGGGAGCGGTGCTGAGCCCCCCTGCACCCGCACCAGCTACCCCTCCCAAAAAAAACCCCAAAACACCCCAGTGGGTGAAGGTTTGGGGCGCTGAGCCCTCTGAGAGGGGAATTGCGGTGAATGAGCTGGGTGTCCCCATCCATGGGGCTGCAGGGCGGGGGGGGGTCTGTGCAGCCCAAACCCCGGACTGGGCTGGACACTGAGCCCCCAAACCCCGGATTGGGCTGGGCTGGACTCTGAGCCCCAAAATTCCAGACTGGACTGGGCTGGGCTGGACACTGAGCTCCCAAATCCCGACTGGGCTGGGCTGGACACTGAGCTCCCAAACCCGGACTGGGCTGGCTGGACACTGAACCCCCAAACCCCGAGCTGAGCTGGGCGTGGAAACTGAGCCCCAACCTCCCCGTGCTTTGGCACCCTGGGGGTGGGCACAGCCGGGACCCCTCTCTGGAGGCACCACCCGGGCTGACAGGGGCGAGGGGCCCGGCTCTGTCCCCCTGCCCAGGGCCCGTGTCCCCCCCGCCCGTGGGGACACCGGGGGCTGGCAGCACGCCCGTTCCCCCATCCCACCCAGCCGTCCCCTGAGCCCGGCTGCTGGAGCAGAGCACCAGCGGGGACGGCTGGCCCTGGGGACAATGTGAAGTGGCAGCGGGGGGCTGCCGGCTCCATTGGCCGCATCCTGCCCAGCCAGACCCCCGCCTGCAGCCCCCTCGTTCCTCCCTCATTAAAAACCCGGCAGCCTTTCCCCAGCACTGCCCAGCCCCCGGAGCCGAGCGGGGCTCTCCCACGCCGAGGAGGAGGAGGAGGAAGAGGAAGGACAGGGGGTACGTCCGTGCCGGCTTCCTCCAGCTCCAAGCAGAGCCCCCTGGAGTGGGGGAGCTGGGGGCTGGGAGGTCTGGGGGCGCTGGGGAGGGATGTGGGGGCTCAGCACCCTGGGAGAGGGCGGATCTGGGGGAAAAGGACAGGAATTGGGGAGCAGCATCCTCAGGATGGAGTGGAAGAGTTCTGGGGGGAGTGTTTGGTTTGGGATTTGGGTTGGGAGAGGCCGGAGGGCCGGGACCCTCCCCCTGCTCTGCCGCCGGGGGTTCAGTCCGGAGGGAGGGAATTCTCCGTCGGGAATGAGCCATGGGTGGGGTTGGATGTGGAGCTGCCCGGTTTGGGGGGGTCCCCGTGCGGTCACACGGAACCGGTGGCCTCTGGGCTCCCCAGGATATTGGGGGATCCCGGGATTTAGGGCTGGTGTGGGAGAAAAAGGGGGAGCAGCTGTTCCGGGGCTCCTGGGGCCGGTTCTCCTCGGCCACCGGGATTGTTGGGCCAGTGGCCAGTTCCACCCATGGCCACGAGCAGGACCCTGGCCTCCTCCCCATTCCTGACCCCCTCATCACCTCCCGACCCCCTCCCCATTCCCAGCCCCCTTCCCAGTTCGTGGGGCTGGGAAAGCCGGGAAGCCTCGGCAGCCTCGGCGGGGCCTCTCCTGCGCAGCCGAGCGTGAAATGGGCTGAAAGGAAAAGGGCGAGCGAACGTCCCCGGGGCTGGGGGCTCTGTGTGACCCCATTGGGGCCGGCTCAGCCCCATCCCGTTCCTGGGTTCTCCGTGTCCCCATTGGGGCCGGCTCAGCCCCATCCCGTTCCTGGGTGTCTCTGCGGGTGTCCCCATTGGGTGCTGTCTTCGACTGCCTCCATCCCTCCCTGGGTATCTCGTGTCCCCATTGGGGTGTTCAGCTCCATCCCGTTCCTGGGTTCTCCGTGTCCCCATTGGGGCCGGCTCAGCCCCATCCCGCTCCCGAAGGCTGTGTATCCCCATTGGGGCCAGATCTGCTCGATCCCGTTCCTGGGTGCTCCGTGTCCCCATTGGGGCTGTTTCAGTCCCATCCCGTTCCTGGGTTCTCCGTGTCCCCACTGGGGACGGCTCAGCCCCATCCCGTTCCTGGGGTCTGTGTCACTCAATTGGGGCCGGCTCATCCCCATCCCGCTCCCGAGGGCTGTGTCTCCATTAGGGTCGTCTCAGCCCCATCCCATTCCTGGGTTCTCCGTGTCCCCTTTGGGGCTGTCTCAGCTCCATCCTATTCCTGGGTTCTCCGTGTCCCCATTGGGGCCGGCTCAGCCCCATCCCGCTCCCGCATCCCACTCTGTGACCATTCCAGCCCCATCCCACTCCGGACCGGTGCAGGATGTGTCCCCTGTGGCTGGGCGTGGCCAGCCTGTGCCTGGGGACACTTTGGGCTGTCCCAGCCAAGGAGAGGAGAAAGGCGGACAAACCCAAAACTGACCTGACTCTCTACGAAAACCTGGATTTGGACAACTACGACCTGTCCCTGGATAACTA
>VKON01002271.1:0-10127 GCA_009741485.1 Malurus cyaneus samueli
TGACACTTCCTCGGTGTGGATGCCAGCGTGTTCCCAGTGCTGCTCTGGTGCTGATCCCAGTGCTGATTTCAGTCCCAGTCACCCCTCCTGTACCATTCCTATACTGATTCCAGTCCCAGTGTCCCCTCCTGTGCTGATCCCAGTCCCAGAACACTCCGTGCCACTTTGGGACATCCTCACCACTCCCAGTGGTGCCATCCCAAGGTAATCCTCGGGCTGATCCCAACACCAACCATGCCCACACTGGGGTTCTCCCATGCCAGCCCCAGTGCCACCAGTGTTGCCACTCCAGGTGCCACCCAGAGCCCATCCCAGGGCTGTCCCCATGTCAGTCCCAGTGCCAGCTTGGCACCATCCCCTTGCCCATCCCAGTGCCGTCCTTCTGCCCGCCCCGGTGCCACCCCTACTGTCCCTCCGGTTCCTCCACCGTATCACCCCACGGCCCACCCCGGTACCGCCCCATTGCCCACCCCGGTACCACCCGGTACCGCCCCGGTGCCGCCCGGTGCCGGCTGAGGCTCCCCGCCGGTGCCGGTGCCGTGCCGGTGCGCTGCCCCCCGCCCCGCCCGCGGAGCTCAGTGCTGACGTGTTCCTCCCGCCGCCCGCCCGCACCGTGTAGTGGAGTGCACCGTGTCCCCGTCGCCGACAGCTCCGTGCAGCCCTCGGGAGGGGCCACCTGCAACGGAGAGGTCACGGGGGCCGAAACGGAGCCCCCTCTCCTCGGGATCCGCACGCCCCGTGCCCGCGGGTCCCCCGAGCCCCGAGAGCCGAACTCTCATCCCGTCCCTGTTCTGCGCCGCGTTCCTCCGCCAGCCCCGGTCTCCGGTGCCCCCCCCATCGCAGCCCGGTCCTCCCGGTACCCCGTAGCTCCCCCCATTCCCCGCCGCAGCCCGGTCCTCCCGGTGCGCCAACCCCCCCGTGCCAGGCCGGGCTCCCCGGTGCCCCCCGAGCAACACCATCCCTCCGGTGTCCCGTGTCCCGCCGGTGTCCCCGGTCCACGCCGGTCCCGCCCCGGTCTCAGCTCCCTGCCCAAGGGGGCCGCGTGGGTCCCCGGTTCCCGGTGCCTCCCGCGTAGCCCCGTTTCCCCCGGCCCCTCGGGCTCACGATCGTCTCCAGCGCAGCTCCGAGCCGGTTTCGGTTTCGCTCTCGGCGGGCGGGAGAGCGGCAGCGGCGCGCAAGCAGTGCAGGACACAAGCGGCGGGGGAACGGCATGGCGGGCGGCCGCGGAGAGGAACGGGACGGGACCGGGACCGCCCCTCCACCTCGGGCACCGCCCCCGGGACCGCCCCCACACCGAGACCGGCCCCGGGACGGCCGCCCGCAGCTACTCCAGGCCGCAGCGGAGTTGGGGGACAGAAGGATTCCCGAGACCACCGTCCGCTGCACCGGTGCCCGGTGCCACGCGTGCCCCCGTGGGGACCCAGCCCGGTCCGACCCCAACCGGGGACTGTCCCGGCGGGTTCAGCCCGCACCGAGCGGGGGCTCCGGGTGAGGGCCAGAGCGGGGATCAAGGCGGAGGGTCTGGGCGGGGGTCCCGTGCCAGGCACCGGTTGGGTGCTGCCCCCGGTGTCCTGGCGCCGCCGGTGCCAGCAGGCGGCAGCACAGCCCGGGGAAACCGGCACCCACCGGGGCCCAGGATCCCTTCCACATGAGCCCAGAAACCTTCTCCAGCGCGCCGCGGGTGCGGGTCATTCCTCCTCCTGGCACTTCAGCAGCAATTCCAGCCCCGGCTGGGCAGGACAAGGGAACCGAAACCCGAGCCCGCACCGGGGGACGACAGGAGCCCGGTGGGGACCGAACCTGCCCCAGAATTCCCCGACCCTGTGCTTGGGGATACCCAGCCCCTTGGGAATCGCCCCGGTTTGTCGGGGTCACACTGTGCCCAGCCCGGATCTGTCACCCGGTACCGGCACTGGTGTCACCGGCCCCGGTGCAGCTCCGGGATGGTGACCACGTTGACGCCGGTGGTGGCCCCGGTGCAGCTCCCGGACGACGGCATCGGCACGCCGGCCCCACCGGCGCACCCACATACCAGCCTCGGTTGCCGAGAGGTGGGGAAGCCGGGCTGGCGGCTGGGCCCGGGGCGCTAATGGGATTAGGGCCGCCGGGTCAGCCCTCGCCACACAAAGCCGTCGGTCCAGCCGGTGGGAACGCGTCGGTGCCGGCTCCGCTGCTCCCACCCGTCGGGGAGCCCCGGTCAGCCACGCTGCAGCCCCTCAACGCCACTACGCAGCTCGCAGAGCCCCGGGCATCCGCATTTTGGCTCCCCGGTACCATCTCCGCTGCTCCCACCCTCCGGGTAGCCCGGGTCACCCACACTGAAGCCTCCCCATGTCATCTCCACAGCCTCCAGCCCACTGGGGAGCCCCGGTCACCACACTGTAGCCCCCCCATGTCATCTCCACGGCCCCCAGCCCACCGGGGAGCTCTGGTCAGCCACACTGTGCCCCATGTCATCTCCACACCCAGCCCACCGGCTCGGCACTACGAAGCCCCTGTCATCTCCACAGCCCAGCCCACGGGGAGCTCTGGTCAGCCCACTTAGCCCCCCGATGTCATCTCCATGGCACCCAGCCACTGGGGAGCCCCGGTCACCCACACTGTAACCCACCCATGTCATCTTTATGGCACCCAGCCCACCGGGCAGCCCCGGTCACCCACACTGAAGCCCCCCATGTCAATCACATCCACAGCCCCCAGCCCCGGGGGAGCTCTGGTCACCCACACTGAAGCCCCCCCATGTCATCTCCACGGCCCCCAGCCCACCGGGGAGCTCTGGTCAGCCACACTGTAGCCCCCCATGTCATCTCCATGGCCCCCCAGCCCCCCGGGGAGCTCTGGTCACCCCCATTCCAGGCACTGGTGCTGCAGCTTCTCACCCACCACAGAGCCCGGATCCCCCCAGCACAGCCCCCCAGTGTCACCAACACCTCCCCAGCCACCAATCCAGAGGGGACACGGGATGGGATGGCAGCGCTGGGCTCCAAATGCGACTCAGTCCCCCTTAACCCATGCGGGGGGGGCACGGGGTAGGGGTGGCACAGGGGAGGGGGGGCTGAGTCCCACTCGCGCCCATCCCAGCAATGGCACCGTCCCCACGCCCCAGTCGGGATTAGCACTAATGGGATTTACCATTTCATCCAATATTCCCCTAAAGATGAGCCTGGGAAGCGGGGGGGGGGGGCCCTCACCCCCTTCCAGCCCCACCTCAACCCCTCCCGCCCCGTTAAGCTCTTTCTAATTAAAGCCAGCCCGGGGCTGTCCATCACCTTCCCACTCCGCGGGACCCCCACGCCGGGAGGGGAGGCTGCGGAAGAAGAGACGAGGGACAGCCTACATAAAACATGTTTTATATCCAAGGGGGGTCAGGGGAGGTCACTCCACCGTCCTCAGGCGCAAGGGGGCTGGGG
Organism: Malurus cyaneus samueli; assembly: GCA_009741485.1. Classification (NCBI taxonomy): domain Eukaryota; kingdom Metazoa; phylum Chordata; class Aves; order Passeriformes; family Maluridae; genus Malurus; species Malurus cyaneus. Next base: position 3,411 of record VKON01002271.1, read on the forward strand.
GGAGCGAGGAGAGGGGGGTGAGAACACACTCCCTGGACAGGCAGAGCCGCAGCACACGTCACCACCAAGCCAGACCCGGGCGTAATAATACGGTGGCTGGGGGGTGGGAGGCACAGTACGGGGTGGGGAGACACCGTCCGTCCGTGAGGGGGCAGGGAATACAATCACTATTGCTAGGCAATGGGGGGAAGGGGCGGCAGGCGGCCAGGGCGAGGGTGGGGGCACGGCCCAGGGGGACCACAGGGGTCCCTGGCACCCCTGCCCCCCCCCTCTGCAGGGGTCACGCTGCGGGGAGGAGACTCTCCTCAAAAGTGACATGGGGGGCCGGGGACGGTGTGGGACCCCCGGGTGGGGCAGTAGGGCCGGAGGGGGTGCTGGGAGAGAGTGGGAGGTGTGTAGTCCCATTCCCCCGCCATGGCCCCGCATGCCCCCACATTTGGTCCAGAGGAAGGCGAGGGGTTGGCAGGGACAGTGCCGGACGGGGTGTTGTCCCCAGCCCCCCCGGGCGGCAGCCCCCATCCCACCTTCCCGGGGCTCTGCCCCTGCCCCCACTGGGCGTTATATAGAGCTCTAATTCCACGACACGCACACACGAGATCCGGGGGACCAGGGGACCCCAAAAAAGGCGAAAAACCCCCAGCAACCGGTGACCAGAGAAAGCAAAACCCAACCGGGCAGGGAGGTGCGGCCGGGGGGCCTGGCACGGCCCAGGGGGGCCGGGGGGGCACAAGGGGCCCCCCCCTCACTTCTTTTGTTCTTGACGTTCTGAGTTGAGCGAGCCGAGTACGATGGCCCTCGTAGAGCCCGTCCCCGCTGGTGGCACAGGTGGCCTGGATGTACCAGTTACGGTGGCGCAGGGAGTGCAGCCCCAGCTTGTCCGTGATCTCCGCTGCGTTCATGGCGTTGGGCAGGTCCTGGAGCATAGAAGGGAGGTCACACGGGAGCCCGATGCCATGGGCATGGATACAACCCCTCCATGGGGGCTGGCACCAGCCCTGATGCCACGGGGGTGGGCACAACCCTGCCACAAGGGACCATCATCAGCCCTGATGCTACAAGAAGGAGCAGGAATCTGCCACAGGGATGTGAGACACCAGTCCTGACACCCCAGTTTGGACAGAGAGAGTTAAAGACCAGCCCTGGTGCCACAGCGATGGTCACAGTCTGGCCAGAGAGTGTTAAAGAGCAGCCCTGGTGCCACGGGGATGGTCAGAATCTGGCCAGAGAGCATTTAAGACCAGCCATGGTGCCACAGAGATGGTCACAGTCTGGTCAGAGAGCATTAAAGACCAACCATGGTGCTATGGGGATGGCCCCGGGAGCTGCCACCATCCCTGTGGTGTCAGGGATGGCCACAGTCTGACCACAGTATGTTAAAGACCAGCCAAGGTGCCACGGGGATGGTCACAGTCTGGCCAGAGAGAGTTAAAGACCAGCTCTGGTGACACAGGAATGGCCCCTGAGGGCCACCATTGTCCTTCACACCATAGGGATGGTCACAGTCTGGCCACAGAGTGTACATCCGTGAACATTGTGTCTTTAAAGCATAGCCAAGATGCGTCTAGGGCACATGCCATCCCTGACACCACAGGCAATGGTCACATTCTGATCAGAGTGTTTTAAAGACCAGCCCTGGTGACACAGGAATGGCCCTGAGGGCCACCATTGTCCTTCACACCATAGGGATGGTCACAGTCTGACCACAGAGTGTTAAAGATCAGAAATGGTGCCACAGGGATGGTCACAATCTGGCCAAAGAGTGTTAAAGACCAGCTCTGGTGACACAGGAATGGCCCCAGAGGCCACCACCATCCCTGACACCCCCAGGATGGACACGGTCCTGCCACACCGTCTCTTTGACACCACAGGAACAGGAAGCCCTTCCACAGGACACCTGCCCTGACACCCTGGGGACAGTCTTTTTTTCTTTCTCTTCTCTTCTTCTTCCCTGTGTCCCTGGGGTGAGAGTTGCAGTGACTGTGGCCATGTCCCCAACAGGGCACCTTGGAGGATGGTCGGATCATCGACTCCTCACTGAGCAGGGACCCCCTCCAGGTGGAGCTGGGCAAGCACCAAGTCATTCCTGGTGAGTGAAGGGCTTGGGGAGAGTGGGGCTGGGGGCAACCAGGATAATCCCAACCAGCCCCACTCATCCCCACCCCACTCTGTTACAGGCCTGGAGCAGAGTCTGCTGGACATGTGTGTGGGGTAAGTGCAGATGGGGGACACCAGGGTGGGCAGTGTTCCCCCACAATGTCCCCACCCCAATTTATGGCACCATCGTTCTTGCTATGGCAGGGAGAAGCGCAGAGCCATCATTCCCCCTCACTTAGCCTACGGCAAGAGGGGCTCCCCTCCCAATATCCCAGGTGAGAACAGCCCTCAGGGTCCCCATGGGGTCTCTGTGGGGTCTCTGTGGGGTCCCCGCTCAGGCTGTGCCCCCCCTTGCAGGTGATGCAGTGCTGAGGTTCGAGGTGGAGCTGGTGGGGTTGTCCCGAGCCAGTTATTGGCAGAAAGTGGTGAACGAGGTGGTGCCACTGCTGTGCCTGGGGCTGGTGCCGGCGCTGCTGGGGCTCATTGGGTTCCACCTGTACCGCAAGGCCAGCAGCCCCAAGCTCTCCAAGAAAAAGCAGAAGGAGGAGAAGAGGAACAAAGCCAAAAAGAAATAAAATCTTCCCGTCGGCATCTGTGGCTGCCCTGTGGCTGCTTTTCCTGGCGATGATGGGGACAGAGTAGTGGGAAGGGGCTGTGCACCCATCAGCTCCCTGCCTGCTCCAGGGCCTTGATGGGTTGTGTCAGATCTGAACAGGAGGTGACAAATCAGAAATAAGACCCTGGAGCACATTTGCAGGCAGTTTTGCTCTTTTAAGGCATATCCAGACAGTGACAAGCACCAGGCAGGTCCCTGATCTGCCAGGGAGCCTCAGCTGGAGCCAGGAATGGAGTGGCTCTTGGCGTGTTCCATGTCCTGTTGTCCCTGAGCACAGCTCCCCCACTCCCACCCCCACAATGTGGGGCTCATTTTTTGGGACGTTGGCCTTGCTTGGTGGTGAGGAGGGGGTGGGGGTCTCTGACCACCTTCAGGCTGAGTGCAGCCCCCTGCAGGTACTGCTGGAGCAGCTCCCGCAGGTGCTGGTTCCTGTTGGCCAGGGTCACCCGCACCCGCTCCAGCGCCTTCTCCTCCAGCTTCACCTTGTTGAAACGCTGCCAGAATCGCTCCAGCCCCACGTAATCCTGCATGATCTGGGGGGGAGAAGCAGCAGAAAGAGCTGGGGGTCTCCAACGTGCCCCAAAAATCAGCTGGGTGATCCCCAGGGCTGAATCACTCTGGAATCCCTGTTCCCTTCCCCCATTCCCTTCCCCTGTGGCAGTGCCTCCTCACCTCTGCCAGGGGCTCTGTGGGGGTCTCCTCCAGGACCCTGCGGGCATCTTCCTGCTCCCACTCAGCCAGTGAGGAGCGGTAGAAGGGCACCACCTTCTCCTCCTCCGTCTCCAGCCTGCGGCACATCTCGGCCAGGCGCAGGATGCGCTGGGCCTGGGGTGGGGGGACACCAGGAAGGGCAAGGGCAGGTTGGAAATGCCAGCAGGACGCTGGGCTTGGGTACATCCCCACTCAGCTCTGCCCAACTCACCTTCTCCACCAGCTGCTGCAGCGCCTTGAGGGTGCCATTGCACTGGCAGATGAGGGTGACCAGGTGGCTGTGAGCCATGGCCCCGGCCTGGGTCATCTCACTGCGGAGTTTGTAGAGTTTGTGGAGGACTTGCTCCTTCTCCTCCCGCACGCGCTGGATGTGCTCCTCGCTCTGCCGCAGGTGAGCCGCGATCTGGCTTTTAGTGGCTGCAACTTTTTCCTGGTGAAACAGCAGGTTGGGATATTGGGGGAAATTTCATCTTGGAAAGGGTGGCTCAGCATTGGAATGGGCTGTTCAGGGCAGTGGTGGAGGGATTGTCTTTAGGAGAGTTCAAAAAATGTGTGGATGTGGCACTTGGGGACAGCATTTAGTGGTGGCCTTGGGAGCTCTTGAATAGTTGGAGTTGATGGTCTTAGAGACTTTTCCAACCTCAAAAATTCCACAATTTCACAGCTCAGGCACTGCTCCACAGTTGGACTCGATGGTCTTAGAGACTTTTCCAACCTCAAAAATTCCACGATTTGACAGCTTAGGGAACTGCTCCATGAAGTATTGGGGGGTCCCTGCTTAGCCCAGCTCGTTATCGCCCCTTTGGCAATGCTGGGTTGGATTTGATGGTCTTAGAGACTTTTCCAAACTCAACAATTTCACAATCCCATGGAAAATGAGTGAGAAATGCGTGAGACCCCACTCCCACCATCACCCAGCTCCCTGCCAGAACCTGGAGCTTCTGCAGCTTCTTCGCCTGTGTATCAATCTCCCGGGAACTCTTCTCACACTTCCTCTTCAGCTCCTCGAATTCTATCTTCTTCTTCTCCGTGGCCTCGGCGTAGCTCCGCCGGGCTTTTTGGATCTGGTCCCACAGCCCCTCCAGCCTGGCGACGAGCTGTATCCGGCTGTACTGCTGCTCCTGCCAGCTCTGGGGACACGCAGGTTACACCCCCAAACCTCCCTTTTGCCAGCCCTAAAAGCCCCTCGATGCTCCCCTGTGCCCCTGCCTGGTTTTTGATTTCGTCCCGGGCGCTCTGGAAGTTCAGGATGGCTTCATGGTCGGTATTGGAGTGATCCTGCTCCCTGGCCAGTGCCATGTCCTGCAGGCAGCTGCTTTCCCACTCGCCCTGCTCCAGAATGGCCTTTCTGTGGGGATACAAAGCAGGGAAAAGGGGTTCTCTCCCTGACAGAAGAGCTGTGGGTGTCCTGATGGGGCCAGGAGAGGCTCAGCTCCATCCCATGGTGAGAGGAGAACCCACATGTGCCACTGCTGCTCCATTCCCCTTCTCCCCCTGATATTCCACACCTCTCAACCTCAAACTCGGCTTTCAGGGCGGCCACCCGGGTATTAAACCCCTCCTCCAGGTAGCTCAGGCGGCAGAGCTGGAGCTCCAGCAGTCGATCCGTGAGGTGCAGGTGGCTGCGCAGCGCTCGGTTCTGCTGTTCATCCGCCTCCTCCAGGTCCCTGACCAGCCCCTGCAGAGTTTTGAGAAGTCACGAGTGTCCCCTGCTCCCTTCCCCGGCCTCACTGTCCTCGCAGTCACCTCAATGACGCCATCCTTGCAGTCCATGACCCGTGTGAAGGTCTCGCTGAGGATCTCGATGTCCCGGCGCAGCTCCTCGTCCTTGGTCTTGCGCATTGCCAAGCGCCAGAGCGTGCGGACCTTGTTCAGACCCCATGTGCTGCTCTGCTCCTCCCGGGATAATTTCTCCTGTTGGGGGGGCCGTGGGAGGTGAGAAATGGGGTTGGGGTGGAGGGGCAGTGGAATCCCGGACCTGCAGGAAGCGAGCGAGGAGTTCCCGCTTGGTTTTGGCCGCCTCCTCCTCGGCCAGCGCTTGTCTCTGCAGCAGCAGCAGCTCGGCCTCGGCCGCCGTGGGGGCGAAGGGACTGGACTCCGCCATAGCTGGAGGAGGGGACATGGCAGGAAGGCTTGGGGGATGCCCAGGGTCTGCATGGTGGCCCCTCTATGGCCCCTTCTCGCTGGTCACCTCCATCTCCCCCTCCAGCCCTCCCGCACTATGGGGTAGCCCCAGCTGCCATCACCTTCTGCCCACTCCTATCTCCATCCCCAGGCACCCCCAGGCCCTTTTCCCCCTTGCTCACCCCTAACTTCCCATGCCATCCCGGGGATCCCATGCCATCCCATGCCATCCCATGCCATCCCATGCCATCCGCATGCATCCCATCCCATCCCATACCCCCATCCACCATCCCATCCCATCCCATCTCCATCCCATCCCATCCATCCATCCATCCACACATCCAGCCGCATGGCGGCGGCGCGAACAGAACACCCGCGCTCTCGCCCGCCCACCGCCCTGCGCCCCGCCGCCGCAGCGCCCTTATATACCCCGCCGGCTCCAGGGCCCGCCCACGGCGGCTCCTCTCCACCAATCATCGCGGGGACTCCCGGAGACCCGGCCAATAGGAAAGAAGCAGAGCGGAGGGGACCCGCCCCTTGAGGGGGTGCGAGCGCGCTGTTGTCCGCCAGGGGGCGCCCGTGCGGGTCAGGGCGGAAGTGCCGCGTAGGCCCCGCCCCCGACCAGAAATGGCCGTTGCTGGGAGACCGGAGGGACGCGGGAGCGGGGCCGGTACCGGGGCGGGAGCCCCAAATATTGGGAGCAGTGAGAGACCTGGAGGGGAGATGAGGGTGCGGCAGGGGTTGGGGGAGGGTTGGTGTGGGATGGAAGGGAGAGGGGGTGTGGCTTGAGAAAGTCTGGAGATGGAGGATGAGTCGGTGGGAAATGGGCCTTGAGGGGAGGGAGATGGGAGACAGGTTTGGGGTGTCACTGGAAGGGGAGATGGGGATGGGAAGGGGTTAATGGGGTCTAGGGCAAATTCTAAAATGGGAAGGATGGGAGTTAGGAATGAGAAAGTGGGAAAAGGGCCTGGGGGAGCCTGGGGATGGAGATGGGGTTGTGAGCAGTGGTGTAATGGCCTTGAGGGGACTGCCTTGGTAGAGGAGAGGGGAATAGGTCTGGGGCTCACTGGTAAGGAGAGATGTGTATGGGAGGAGTTTGATGGGGTCTGGGGCCCAAACCCTATAAGTGGGATGGGATGGTGATGGCATGGGATTGGTGTATGGGTGGAGGG